>VDFB02366674.1:0-21225 GCA_007258455.2 Sequoia sempervirens
GTAGCTCAAGCGTGAAGACATTACCCGTAAACGTGAGCCAGAGGCATTGTTAATACCGAATGTTGCAAGTTTTTTTTTTCCTTTATTTGCTTAGGTTTTCCAACATAATTTATCTTTCTTAAGAAAGAATCCCATAAGAATCTAAGATTTATAAGGACTATTATTATAACAATATTTAAAGCATAACATTCGCTCAAGATATTTTAGTAAATCGACAAGCATTGATCAAATACATCTTTAGAATAATTTATTGCTAATAAAGAAACGTTCCATCTTAACCATTGAATAAATAAGCTAACTAGACAATAACCTTTCATAGAAAGTATTTTTATGCAACACAATAAATGAGTTTCTAAGTTTAGCTACATTAGATATTCCTCTTTTTCCTTGGTGGCTCCTCTCTTCTTTTCTTTCAACCGTTTTATGTGTTGATGCAAGAGCTTCAATATCTATTTCCAAAAAATAGGAAGAGGTCTCTCTTTGAGAGAGATCTTATATACATACATTCTCATTCATTTGGAAATACAAGGAAAGGGCTTATATATTGCATTTGGGGAAAAGTTATCGAGATTTAGTGGCTAGTGTATTTAAATTTTGGAACCATGAACATCCATTTTGTTAAGATTATAACATAAATTTTTCTCTTAACAACCTTACATTAAGACAACTTTTGAGAAAGCCTCATAATCTAGGTTGAATTGGAAATTTGTATAAAAGCTTTTTAAATGATCCTAAGTTTCGGAATGTATTAATTTTAAGGGACTTATGCACAAATAGGATTATTGAATGCATATCACATGTCTAAGTAATCATTGTTTTAATTAGGACTACTAGTAGCAAATTCATATCATTACCATGCATATATTTGATTTGTGTTACATTACTCTCCTTTCAAGACTTGGGAGTACTTATTACAACTATCTACAATCCAATTGAGCTTATGAAATTAAAAGCTATAAAGAACGGAAGTATTTTATTTATTCACTAGGAAAGGTGATTTAATATAAATTTAATGAAATATCCCACAAAATATATACTGATCTAGATGTTAACCAAATCAATAATACGTTTTAAAGGGAATTTATGGATCTTTCAATGTTCACTGGATTTCTTTTTTTTTCTCAAAAAAAAAAATTGGAGTAAAACTATATTGGAATTTAAAACATATATGAATTCAATGGATTTTATTTTTTATCCAATTAAATCATTGTATATTTAGCTACTCCACAGTCTCTATAAAATCTTAATTATCATTAATAAGATATTGATATCACAGATCTATACTTTCTAATCTCTAAGAATCATCCTTCCAATGTTGTGAAATAATATGAATATGAGTTACTTTATAATATTTCAATATGCTGAATTCTTAGTTATAACACTTATTAGATCTATCTCATGATTCTATACTTGACAATATTATGAATTTCATTTCTACGAAATCATTACTATTGTATAGATAAAATAATATTCACAATAATTAAAATTTTGACCTGATCTGTAAAATTAACAATTAATATCTACATAAGATCATTAAAAGGGTGCTTGCATCTACACTGAACATGTACACATTTCCCTACTAATTGAAGCGCCTATTTTTTGAATAAAAGATAGTTGATCTAGAGATGGCAGAGTGTGTGAGGTTATATACACTGTACCATGACTATTGGAGGCGCTGAGTTTTCTTGAGGTTGATGATTCCAAGTACCCCGTAGTTATGTATAATTCTGAAATTGAATAAAGAATTCCAGCACTAAAATATGGTTGCAGAGATTGATGGTTTTAAGACAAATTTTTGGATAATCACAAGCTTTCACAGTATACATAAATACATATATATATAAATTTCAAAATAATCCCAAGTTCCACATACTAGATATGACTCCAAGTATCTAGAGTTTCATTCTAAATTGAATTATATGGAGGCTATTGCAAATTGCTTTTATTCTATAGACTCTATATTCAACCCCCATTTTTATGATATGCTCAAACTGAAATGAAGATAAAGAGGACAATATGAAAGCCTACCTGTGGCACTAGTTCCAAGAGGAGATCTAGGGTGGATGATATGCTCAGGACGATACTCCTCTTTCCTTCAATTGAACGCCCCTCTGGATTTTCTTACAAAAAGTAGAATTTTCGAGTGTCCTCAAACATAAGCCCATCCACTCATTTTATAGCTATAATGCATTAAATTTTTTGCAAACTATAGAATGCGAGTTAGTTCTAAAATTTATTTCAGGCAGATGAAATAGAACTCCATGTGAATAATATGGATGGGGCGAGGTTATAGTTGAGTGGCTGAAGACAACAGAATGTGACCTACCAGTAGGTCTGTGCTGACTAAAAATTTAATTCGCTTATCTGGATGTGATTCACTGTGCAGTTTTTATTGAAAACATGGTCATAATGTCTATTTCCATTCATGCATGACGCGTTAAACTCCATAGTTTTCAACTAAATTTGGTCTCCATTTAAATTTTTCTCTCAAGTTTTCAATCAATAATTAATGACTGGTAATATTTTCAAGAATGTGAGTATTAGATTTTTTAGTCCATTTAACATGTGTTCATGTATTCAAGTATATCAAAATGTGTAGTAAAAGTTAGGGAAGAGGAGCCGTGACATTGTCCCTCCTGTATTTGTGCATCGTCTCTATGCATATATTCAATAAGTTTTATATAGTAAAGAGATAGTACTAAAAAAGAAATATAGTATCTAAATAGTGCTCAAAACAAGAAGGGAAAAGATTGTTGCAAATCAATTGTATCTTCCCAAGTAGCATTGTCCTCATCATATTGATCCCATTGTACTTTGCTTTGATCAACCACCCTGTTGCGTAATTGGTACTGGCATCTCTCTAAGATTTGATATGGCTCTATTGTTATTTTCCTGAGCTCTTGGACCTGTAATGCATTCTAATTCAAAACATGTTTCTCATTAGGTACATACTTCTTAAGAAGAGATATATGGAAAACATCATGGATATGACTCAGCTGGGGAGGTAGGGCCAATCTGTAGGCAACCATGTTTATCTTTTCTATGATTTTGAAGGCTCCCACATAACGGGGTGCCAACTTTTCCTTCTTACCAAAACTTATAGAGATTTTATATGGCTTGACCCTTAAGAAAACTTTTTCACCTACTGTGAATTCCCTTTTTGTTCTTTTCCTATCCGCATAACTCTTTTGTCTATTTGTTGCTTCCCTTAACCTCTGTCTAATTGACCTGATTTGATTTTCCATTTCCTTCAACATATTTAGTCCAATTACCACTCTATCCTCAAGATTATCCCAACTCAAAGGTGTGCGACAAGCTCTTCCATATAGAGCTTCAAATGGAGCCATCCCTAGGGAGACTTGAAAAGAGTTATTGTATGCAAACTCTACTAGTGGAAGATATTCTTCCCACTTAGATTGTTGGTCCATATAGTACATACGAAGAAGGTCTTCCACAATTTGATTTGTTTTTTTAGTTTTGCCATCTGTTTCAAGGTGATATGTTGTACTAAAATTTAATTGTGTTCCCAAAGCCGATTGAAGAGTTTTCCAAAACCTTGAAGTGAACCTAGCATTCCTATCAGATACGATCTTTTCTGGAATTCCATGCAAATTAAAAATTTCTTTTATAAAACATTTAGCCAAAATTGGAGCATCATCTGTTAAATTACCTGCTATGAAGTGAGCAACCTTGGTAAGTTTGTCAATTACCACCATTATTGTGTTATGCCTATAAGGCATCGTAGGCAATCCTTGTATAAAATCCATACTAATGACTTGCCACTTATGATGCGGTATATCATGGGGGTATAATAGTCCTGCAGGATGGCTATGCTCTGCCTTCACCCTGTGACATTCAAGACATTTAGCTACATAGAGTACTATGTCATTCTTCATTCCTTGCCAAAAATATAGTTTCTTAAGGTCTGAATAGAGTTTGTTTGCCCCAGGGTGTCCTGAATAAGGGGTTTTGTGGGCTTCACTTAAAACCAACTCTCTTAACTCTTTATAGTTTGGAACATATATCCTATTGTTGTAACGAAGTATCTTGTCACCATCTAGATTATACCCCTTTATACTAGGATCGGCTGGATAATTTTCTAAGGTCAATCTAACCTGCTTATACCATGGATCTTCTTTTTGCCCATTTAGCACTTTTTCTCTAAAAGTGGTTTTGAATATTACCATATTCATCAAGTGCCTCCTTTTGCTTAGTGCATCTGCAACCCTATTTTCTTTTCCCTTAATATATTCTATCTCAAAATCATATTCGCTTAGAAATTCTAACCATCTTCTTTGTCTAGCATTCAAGTGAGGTTGCGTGAAGATGTACTTGAGTCCTCGATGGTCAGTTTTTAACTCAAATGGCTTTCCTAAGAGAAAATGTCTCCATTTCTGAAGAGCATGTACAATTGCTGCAAGTTCCAAATCGTGAGGTGCATAGTTTACTTCATGATTTTTCAATTTCCTTGATTCATATGCTACCACACCTTCATCTTGAATGAGTACCCCACCTAGACCTTCAATGGAAGCATCTGTCACAACTATGAAGTGTCCATTTGGTTCTGGAACCTTTAAGATAGGTGCAGTGGTTAATTTTTCCTTCAAATTTTGAAATGCCTTATCACACTATTCAGTCCACAAGAATTTCTTACCCTTTCTTTGTAATGAAGTGATTGGATTTGCAATTTTTGAGAATCCTTCTATGAATCTCCTATAATATCCTGCAAGTCCCATAAAACTTCTTACCTCAGACACATTTTTTGGAATTGGCCATTCCTCTATGGCTTTTATCTTATCTGGATCTACTGCAATACCATCTTCTGAAATGATGTGACCTAAGTAATGTATTTTCTTTTTAAAGAATGCACATTTTGATAGTTTCCCATATAGCTTATGTTCCCTCAACCTTTGCAAAATTAACTGAAGATGTGCTAGGTGTTCCTCCTCATTTTTGGAATAAATCAAGATATCATCTAAGAAGACCAAGACAAATTTATCCAAGTAATCATGGAACACACTATTCATCAAGTTCATAAAGGAAGCTGGAGCATTAGTCACACCAAAAGGTACAACTGTAAACTCATAATGCCCATACCTTGTTCTGAAGGCTGTTTTCGGGATATCTTCTTCCTTTATCCTGAGTTGGTGGTACCCTGATCGAAGATCTATCTTAGAAAACACAGTTGCTCCTTTCATTTGTTCAAAGAGATCCTCTATGCGTGGTAAAGGGTACCTATTCTTTATGGTGACTTTGTTAAGCATTCTATAATCAATACATAGTCTTAAGGTTCCATCTTTCTTTTTAACAAACAAAACCGGTGCTCCCCAAGGGGATACACTTGGTCTTATGAGACCTTTCCCAAGCAATTCTTCCAATTGCATCTTGAGTTCTACCAGCTCAGCTGTGTTCATTCGATAGGGTGCCTTAGACACAGGTTCAGCTCCTGGAACTATATCAATGGAGAAGTCAAATTTTCTTTTTGGGGGTAGCCCTGGTAGTTCTTCTGGAAACACATCACTAAAATCTTGAAGGTAAGGAGAATTTTGGAGCGTTGGAGCATATCCCCTTCTTCCTTTTCATCCATGGTAACCATGTATACTAGAGCCCCCTTTCTCTTTTCTCTTTTCATTTGCATAGCTGATATGATTTCCATACTTATAGGTCTATGTTTCCCTTGAATCACAACCCTTTTCCCTATATCATCTAAACATTCTACCCATTTGTTGTAACAGTCTACATTTGCTTGGTGGTTTGTCAGCCAACTCATTCCAATGATCACATCATATGATCCTAAAGGTGCCACATAAAGGTCTACCTTTGTATTAAAGTTAGGAAATTGTATTTCTGCATCGGATAGACACTGGGTCACCTCTTTAACTGCCTTATCCCCATACTGGACTGTCCATGATGATTCCATATGATTAACTTTAAATACATTTTTCCTTACAAATTCAGGTGAAATAAAACATTCAGATGATCCAGTATCTATTAGAATTGAGACTAGTTTCCCAAAGAGTGTACCTGTAGTCTCTATAGGCACATTTTGGAATCGAGTGCGTTGATTTCTTACTGCTGCATGAATCCTTTGTGGAGGGCCATTCTGAGGTTGATTTGCTCTCATCTGACCTTGCATCCTTGGACATTCTCTAGCAAAATGATTCCCTCCACACATGAAACATCCACCTGGTGGTCCTCGTTGCATTGGATTTTTAGGCTGGTTATTGCTTGCTTCATTGAGCCTTGGTTGATTTGTTGGCCCGTTATAGTTTCTTGGTTCATTTTTGTTGAAGTTGTTTTTGTAAGCATTATTCCCATTGTACCTTTGATTTTGATTTGGAGGTGGTTTTCTTTCTGATGAATTGTTCCTTAGGTTCTTGTCAAAGTTTTGGTTCCTTCTGAACTCATGTTTCCTCTTGAAGTTATTACTCCTGAAAGATTGTTTTGCTGACATTAAAGCTTGTAACTTCCTTTCTTGCTTCAAAGATTTCTCTAGCACTCTGTTCATACCTTCGGGTCCATGCATGTCAACCTCTGCTCCTATGTTGGTATTTAATCCCAAAATGAATTTCCTGGTTTGGCTCTTTTCATCTTGTTGATATATTGGCACATATTTTAGCAGTTTGGCAAACCTATCCCAATATTGTTGAACTATCAGAGATCCTTGTCGAAGGTTGTGAAACTCAGTCATCTTCTCATCGAAAAACAATTGTGGTAGCCACCTTTTACGAAAGTGCTCAACAAATTGTTCCCATGTTATATCCTCCTTGGTGTACTTATTTTGTTCCTTCACATTAGTCCACCAACTAGCTGCTTCACCAACAAGTTGGTAGGACCCCCATAAGGCCTTAGTAGTTTCGTTGAAATCCCTTAACTCAAAATACTTTTCCATTTCATTAAGCTAGTTTTCTGCCCCTTCTCCTAGTTGTTTCCCATCAAATTTTGGAGGGGTGATTTTCTTCAAGTCCTTAGTCAATTCTAGAATAGGATTTTCTCTCCTAGGTGCAATAACATCCATTATGTCATGCTCTGGATTATCTCCTTCAGGAGGGTTTTCAATTTGAGGTTCAACTATATTTTCAATATTATCTTGTCTTGTTCGAAGTTCTTGTACCGTTTGCTCCAAAGAGTTGATTTTATCTCTTTGTTCAGTTAACAGTTCTATTATTGCTTCAATCCCATCATGAGCCTGTGGTTCATCATCTTTGTTCCCTTTTGGCCTTCTACCGACACCAGCTCGAGTTGCTCTTCCCCTTGGCATTTAGAATTCCTGTTTAATTATTCACATATTAGTATTATTCTAAGTTTTGAAAAAGGTTATTTCTAACTTTTAAAGTACATATTTCAATTGCGCAAGTCGTAGTAAGCTCAAGGCCTAGTTTTTGAATCTCGCTCTGATACCACATGTAAGGACCCAAAATATTTTTAACCGAAATACCACTCTATTTAATAAAATTTTTTTCAAGTATTCATTCACAAGTATACTCGGGAACTTCTATCCATACGGGATAGATATATCATCTGTTCATACGGAACAGGAATTCACTTCATCTATTCATATGGAATAGGAATACATCTATTCATATAATCGGAATAGGCATCTACCTCAACAAGGTAGGCATCTATCATCTGATAGGTATGTAATCTAGCCAGAGTCTTGAACTCATCGGGATCATCCGGATCCTAAGTCTCTTCCCTGATGACCACACTTTCTACTAAAAGTGCACCGAGGTCATCGTCCTCAGGGGTATGTAAATTGTAATTCTAAACTTGAAACCTGCCTCAGAATTTGGCCTAAGGGCCTCAGGGAATCAAGCAATCCATGTGGGTTTCTTCCAAGTAGTTGTATATATCTTAGTTGATTATCTCTAATAACTAGTTATGTGATCTCTTTAACCCTAACCCCATTCCCAAATTCTTGAGTACTAGGAGCATCCTTCACTTCCCAGATTGCCTACATACCCTGCTTCCAAACAGGATCAAGGCGTAAAATATGTAGTTCTATTTTCTAGGCTATGTTTATGTGAACTGTTATAAAGTGGGTACACAACCCTTTCTATGGTTTTTATTTCCCCTAGATAGTTTCTCTGCGGTTGCTACCCATGATGGGAAGCATGGATAATAAATGATTGCCTTGACCATTTATTGTTTATCTAATAACATTCATCTAACCCTACTCCCTAATGATGTTCATCTCCCTTGACCCGTTTAAATGATTTCCTAATAATTTATCCACATGATTATATCTTTGAGTTAGAATTACATTTGCACCACTGAAAATTCCTAAGTTACAATTTTCTAGGTTGTCATTAGCGGATTTGCTTCATTTTTGTTTTATCTTTTTAGATTACCGATCCAAAGGGGATTTCCCTTCCTTTGGATTTTAAACAACCCATGTTCCTTATTTCTCCCCGGAGATTTATAGGGATGATGCCACAGACGCCGTTATTGCAGCTGTGTTAGGCTATAGATGCAGTAGCTCAAGTGCGACGACTTTACCCGTAAACGTGAGCCAGAGGCATCGTTAATACCGAACGTTGCTAGTTTTGTTTTTCCTTTCTTTGATTAGGTTTTCCAACATAATTTATCTTTCGTAAGAAAGAAGCCCATAAGAATCTAAGGTTTATAAGGACTATTATTATAACAATATTTAAAGCATAACATTCGCTCAAGATATTTCAGTAAATCGACAAGCATTGATCAAATACATCTTTAGAATAATTTATTGCTAATAAAGAAACGTTCCATCTTAACCATTGAATAAATAAACAACTATATGTGAACTTGGCAAGATTTATCCCATCCTAGTGCATAAAATAACTCAAAATATGAATGATAAAATAACCAAGGACACCTCAAGATTAGCCAAAAGAGAGTGATAAAACAATAAGGAAAGTAGATAGCATAAGACAAATAGTTTTACCTTCCTTTGTTGTTGATACTCCTTTGATTGGCCCTTGCTTAAGACGGGATGTGTGCTCCTTGATGGCTCTTGATGTTGCTAAAATGGAGGATTTTACTATGTGTTTGGATGCAAATGCAAGTGGATGTAATTGAAAATTGGATGAGAAAGAAAATGGGCAGCATGTAGTTGCTCAAATCAAAAGTCCCCCCTAATGCCCTTGAGGAGGGGGTATTTATAGAGGATCTTGAATTCTCTAGAGAATTCAATGGTTGGAATTGATCCAACAAGGTCAAGATGAAGGGCTAAGGTGAGTTGAGGACTCACAAGCCCTCACATTTTGACATGTGGATTATGAAGTGGATAAAGGTAGGATGATGTGGAGGTGAGGTGGAGGAGAGGTACATGAGGTGGAGGAAGGACAAGTACCTTGCAAGTACATTGGGAGATGGGAAGAATCTTGGGTGAATAAAAGTGAATTAAAAATTCACAATGATTGGAAGAATCTGGTGGATAAGACAATGTTCCCACAAGGTGGGAGTTTGTCACATGTGACTTGATGTGACAAGTCAAATATTCTAGAAGGTGCATGGGAAAAGGGGATTCTAGAAGGAATAAAATGTGAATTAAAAATTCACATGGGGAAGAGAGGAGCCTAAGGTGAATAAAAAGGAATTAAAAATTCCTTGGGAGATGGGGAGAGTTGACCAAGGTACTAATTAGGTTTGACTAATTAGTAATTAGAGGATAATTAGGGGTTAATATGGATTAGAAGCCAACTTGCAAAAGTTGGAGGATGTGACACATCCTAATCAAGGATTAGGCATGTGCACATCCTTAATGAAGATATTAGGAAATGGATTAGGATTAGATGAAAATGACATGTGAGGAATTAAATAAATGTAATATTTATTTAATTCATTTGATGAAAAGGGATTAAGGAGGGTAAGGTATTTAATTATTAATTAAATACCTTAGGGATTTGGCATAATTAAGGATATTAATTAAATAATAGTAATATTACTTAGTGCTTGGGTAAGAGGATGTTTAGATGAAGTGATAAATTTGGATAAATTAAGTGTCCCAAATTTGGATGTCTATATACAATAACCATTCATAGAAAGTATTTTCATGCAACACAATAAATGAGTTTCTAAGTTTTGCTACATGCGATATTCCTCTTTTTCCTCGGTGGCTCCTTTCTTCTTATCTTTCAACCGTTTTATGTGTGAATGCAAGAGCTTCAATATCTATTTCCAAAACATAGGAAGAGGTCTCTCTTTGAGAGAGATCTTATATACATACATTCTAATGCTTTTGGAAATACAAGGAAAGGTCTTATATATTGCTTTTGGGGAAAAGTTATCAAGATTTAGTGGCTAGTGTATCTAAATTTTGGAACCATGAACATCCATTTTGTTAAGATTATAACATAATTTTTTTCTCTTAACAACCTTTCATTAAGACAAATTTTGAGAAAGCCTCATAATCTAGGTTGAATTGGAAATTTGTATAAAAGCCTTTTAAATTATCCTAAGTTTCAGAATGTATTAATTTTAAGGGACTTATGCACAAATAGGATTCTTGAATGCATATTGCATGTCTAAGTAATCATTGTTTTAATCAGGACTACTGGTAGCAAATTCGTATCATTACCATGTATATATTTGATTTGTGTTACATTACTCTCCTTTCAAGACTTAGGAGTACTTATTACAACTATCTACAATCCAATTGAGCTTATGAAATTAAAAGCTATAAATAATGGAAGTATTTTATTTATTCACTAGGAAAGGTGATTTAATATAAATTTAATGAAATATCCCACAAAATATATAATGATCTAGATGTTAACCAAATCAATAATACGTTTTAAAGGGAATTTATGGATCTTTCAATGTTCACTGGATATCTTTTTTTTATCAGAAAAATTAGAGTAGAACTATATTGGAATTTAAAACATATATGAATTCAATGGATTTTTTTTTATCCAATTAAATCATTGTATATTTAGCTACTCCACAGTCTCTATAAAATCTTAATTATCATTAATAAGATATTGATATCACAGATCTATACTTTCTAATCTCTAAGAATCATCCTTCCAATGTTGTGAAATAATATGAATATAAGTTTATAATATTTCAATATGTTGAATTCTCAGTTATAACACTTATTAGATCTATCTCATGATTCTATACTTGACAATATCATGAATTTCATTCTACGAAATCATTACTATTGTATAGATAAAAGAATACTCACAATAATTAAAATTTTGACCTGATCTGTAAAATTAACAATTAATATCTACATAAGATCATTAAAAGAGTGCTTGCGTCTACACTGAACATGTACACATTTCCCTACTAATTGAAGCGCCTGTTTTTGAATAAAAGATAGCTAATCCAGAGAGGGCAGAGTGTGTGAGGTTATATAGACTGCACCATGACTATTGAAGGCGCTAAGTTTTCCTGAGGTTGATGATTCCAAGTACCCACTAGTTGTGTATAATTCTGAAATGGAATAAAGAATTCCAGCACTAAAATATGGTTGCAGAGATTGATGGTTTTAAGACTAATTTTTGGATAATCACAAGCTTTCATAGTATACATAAATACATATATATATAAATTTCAAAATAATCCCAAGGTTCCACATACTAGATATGACTCCAAGTATCTACAGTTCATTCTAAATTGAATTCTATGGGGGCTATTGCAGATCGCTTTTATTCTATAGACTCTATATTCAACCCCCATTTTTATGATATGCTCAAACTGAAATGAAGATAAAGAGGACAATATGAAAGCCTACCTGTGGCGCTAGTTCTAGGAGGAGATCCAGGTGGATGATATGCTCAGGACGACACTCCTCTTTCCTTCAATTGAACGCCCCTCTGGAGTTTCTCACAAAATGTAGAATTTTTGAGTGTTCTCAAACATAAGCCCATCCACTCATTTTATAGCTATAATGCATTAAATTTTTTGCAAACTGTAGTTTACGAGTTAGTTCTAAAATTTATTTCGGGCAGATGAAATAGAACTCCATGTGAATAATATGGATGGGGCGAGGTTATAGTTGAGCGGCTGAAGACAGCGGGATGTGACCTACCAGTAGGTCTGTGCTGACTAAAAATTTAATTCGCTTATCTGGATCTGATTCACTGTGCAGTTTTTATTGAAAACATGGTCATAATGTCTATTTCCATTCATGCATGATGCCTTAAACTCCATAGTTGTCAACTGAATTTGGTCTCCATTCAAATTATGCTCTCAAGTTTTCAATCAATAATTAATGACTGGCAATATTTTCAAGAATGTGAGTATTAGATTTTTAGTCCATTTAACATGTGTTCATGTATTAAAGTATATCAAAATGTGCAGTAAAAGTTAGGGAAGAGGAGTCGTGACATAAGAGTGAAGGCTTTTTCCCTAACCATGCCTCCTTTGGTGTTTTATCAACAAGCACTAATGTAGGAGATATATTTATTAAATAACAACAAGTGGCAATAAATTCAGCCCAAAATTTTTCTTCTAGACCAGATCCACTCAACATGCTCCTACCCTTCTCCATCAAATTTCTGCTCATTCTTTCTAGAACTCCATTTTACTCTGAAGAATACGAATTTGTCTTTTGTCTTTTAATCCCACAATCGATACAGAATTTGTGAAAGTTTGCAGAACAATACTGAGCACCCTTGTCAATCCTCAAACATTTAATTTTATTTCCAGTCTAAGTTCCTACCATAGTCTTGAACTCCTTAAAATGACTCAAAACTTCATATTTACTCTTTAAAAAATATACCCATGTTCTCCTACTAAAATCATCAATAAAAGTAACATAATAAGTTGATTTACCAATAGAAGAAACATCAATAGGACCAAATACATCAGAATGAATCAGATCCAAGATACATGAAGACTTATGAGAAGACAAGTAAAACTTAATGTAGTTTTGTTTGCCATAAATACAATGTTCATATAAATCAAACTCTATATTGCAATCATTCAAACCCTCAATGAGGTTCTTGTTTTTCAGGGCTTTTAAGCCCTTCTCTCCAATGTGGCCAAGCCTTTGGTGCCATAACATGGTCTTCTCTACAAGCAACTTTTATTCAATAGATAGAGCACCTTTGGATACCCAAAAGCCACAGCCATCCGCAGAAGAGGAAACCATGCCTTTTTTTAGCAAGGTAGTTTCTGGGTTAATCTTATCAGAATTGCTATTACATTCAATTGTGCATGCATTGATTTGGTACAATGTACCTAATCTACTTCCTCTCGTTATCACCATAGCACCTCTCACCATTTTCACACCTGCTTCAGAAAACTATACATGCACACCTCTATCTATTAGCTTGCTAACAGATAATAAATTTCTTGCTAGTCCTTCGATATGCAAGACACCATCAAATTGTCTAACTCTACCATCAGAAAATTTCACATGAATACTACCACATCCAAAAATATCAAGGAAAAAATCATCACCCAAATACACCTTACCACCATCATAGTTTTCATACTTACTAAACTAGTTTTTGTTAGGAGTCATGTGGAAAGATGCACCTGAGTCTATCAACCATACATTATCACCTGCATGAGTGGCCAAGGCTGCAATAAAGTCATCTCCATCTTCCCTTTCAGACTCAAAATTAGAATCTTGCTTCTTCTTCTTCTTCTTTTCTTCTCTTATTTACAGTCCTTTCAGAAGTGTTTGGGTTTGCCACAGTTCCAGCATATTGCCTTGGACTTACTAGGAGATTTTGATCTCCCCTTGTTTTTGGACTTGGAACAGCCATGCTGCTTCTCATCTTTGCCTCATTCTTTTGGTCTTCCTCAAACACTCAAAGCCTCTTTGGCACTCAAAGAGACCTTCCTTCTCATCTCTTCAGAGAGTAGAGAACTAACAACATCCTCCATCTTCAAGATGATAGAGGTGCTCCCAATGGTCATCACTAAGTTGTCCCATGATTCTAACAAAGAACACAACAAAGTTTGGGACATTTCCTCTTCATCCATCTTAACCCCAACTGAGTTCAACTGAGTCACCAACACATTGAATGTTTCCAGATGCTCATAAATTTGTCCACCTTCTTCCATTCTCAAGGAATACAACTTCTTCCTTAAGAAAATATTATTTACTAGAGTTTTGGCTTTGTATATCTCACCCAAATTCTTCAAAAGATTCTTTGAAGTGTGTTATTCATGGAAATTTATTGGGATTGAATCTGTAAGACATATTCTAATGACACCTTTAGCTTTTCTATTCATTACATCATATTTTGTAGCCAAATTTGGATCCATAGGCCTCTAGACATTTTCATCCACTGCATCCCAGAGATCCTGATCAATCAATAGATCTTCCATCTTCAACTTCCACATTTCATCATTCATGCACAAAAACTTCTCTACTTCAATCCTCCTAGATGTGCTCCCCATCTCTATTATCCTGCAATATAGAATATCGAATACTCTACACAAGCTCCCACTCAAACTTGATTAGTTCAAAAAACCTATACCCAACAAATAGAACCAAAACTGGTCAGGCTCTAATACCACTTGTAAGGAAGCAAAGGTGTGTGGAAATGCTTCCTACGTTAACCTTGAGTAGAGGATTAAGCAAATTTCAAGTAAAATATTACAAATATTTTAAGAAACATGTAATACCATAAACATAATAACAATAAAACCATAACTCGATGATTTACATGGGGAAAACCCTTTTGGGAGAAAAAAACCCACACTCCAACACCTGCACAATGTATTATCAAATCTTGAAATAGATTACAACACACTTGCAATGCAATTTATTAGAGGATTCTTCACCTCAACTCAATTGAGAGGAACTTTAGCAGCATTTTAGCAACATACAGACTTGCAAACTGACTCTCACTTGTTTCTCTCTAAAATGACTATCTCAAAGTACCAATATATAGTATTACACTGCATATGAGAATATTTTAGAGATAAAACATTTCTTTTAGAAAATATTAACAAAAACTTATCTCTATCTCCAAATAAAAGATACTTCTCAAAATAGCCGCTTTTCACCTATCACAAAATATTATATTCTTGGCTTGCTTTATTTTTATTTCCATACAAGGTTGAGACACTTTTTTTTTTCTTTTTTTCATTTTTTTTCATTTTTATCTTTTTGTTTTAAAACACTTTATTCCTAATAATGATAATACTAATACAACCATTTCTTCTTCTACTTCTATTGAAGATAATTGTATATCAAAAGGTACACCCACAGAAACAACAACATTGGCAAGCCCTAATATGTTAATATGAGATGGGTGGTGATAGTTTTTTCCATATTAAGGAGAAGGAAGATCATGTGGACCTCAAATTTTGTTTAAATGTTGATCTACATGCCTTAATTGAAACCAAATACTTGGATGAAATCAGTCACTTTAAAAGCCTTATACAACTGGGAAATAGGTTTGAGAGCGACATGGAAGAAGAGAAAAGTTTTGCAGTGGAAATTTTTGATAACCATGATCAATTATAATTACAAGGTTCATTTAAATCCAAATTACAGTCATTAAGAAAAATCTTAGAATTGGAAGATGAATGATATTTTTCTAGTGTTCGACTATTTGTTTGGCTCTATAGTTCTGTATACTTTAGCTATGATTTCAACCAGTGGGATAGTTAATAAAAAAAAAATTGAGCTCTGTCTAATTGGAACATATTGTATATATCTCAGTTTCATATGAATAAATAAGCCATCATTCGAATATGCATTATCTATGGGCTTTATTTTTCATTAGTTTCTACCTATGGTTGAATAATTTAGTTAGTTTTTAATAAATATATTTATTATTGTTGTTTCTATAAGCTATGCAGTTTATTGTATATGTATTTTAATATTTAGTGTGTTGTAGCAAGACCATAGAGATGGCTATTTTCACAGGCAATGAACAACTTATTAACAATGGATATTAAGGATATTGTGTTTGGCATTCAATAAAAATATTAGAGGATTTGTTTGTAGAAAACATTTAAAATTATTTTTACATTATATTGTACATTATCAATTTGTTCTTAATAAAGTGTTTTTTTTATTAAATAGTTTACAAAATTTTAGTCTATGGATTTAATATCTTCAAATTTTCTTAACTATTTTAATAAATATTATTTGAAATGATTTTTAATAATTATGTTCAATTTATGATTGGGTGTCATTTTTTAAAAAGTAATTTGAAGTTTTAAAACTATAATTTAAATCTAATGCTAGTCAAATCTTGTTGGAGTATAGGACCACTGAAGGGGGGAAAAGCCAAATTACAAAACTGAACTCAATTGTATTATGCAAAGAAACCCATTGAAAAAACTTCAAACATGATATGCAAATACTTGATCAAAGATGAGAAATCAAGCACAAAATGGAAAACCACCAAGAGAAGAAAAATGACAAATTTTATGAGTGGAAAACCCTAAAGGGTGAAAAACCACTCTGAAAATAAGTTTCATTAAGCCTCACTAGCCAAAACCTCACTAGTTACATATTGTATTCCTCACTGGAAAAACAACAAGCCTCACTAGCTACTCAATCTACCTCACTAGCTCCTCAATCCACCTCACTGGCTTCTCAATCTACCTCACTGGTAAACCACCATGCCTCACTAGCAAACAAACATCACTTCAGAAGAAAAACTCAAAGGGTTACTCTATTTCCATACAATTCACTTCTCTATCTCTATATCAATTCAACAAACACTTTCTCCTTTATACAAACTTTCAAGATATAACTCTTCTTTAACAAGAATCTCCCTATATCATCAAACAAAAATTCTAGTACACATTTGACCAGTCACTAAGAGAAGAATAACAATACAAAGATAGTGACTCTCCTTACTACATAACCCTCTTATATAGATGACTACAATCATATCCTCACATATAATACATATTCACACAATCAACATTAGCACTAGACTGATACTACATCAAAGTGTAATGTTATAGATCATCTTAAGGTCACTTTTCAGTCATTTGTCACTATCGTACTTTCTTCAAAATGAATTTTACAAGTTCATATCTTCACATATACATTCACAGCACTGTCATACAAGTCTTCATAATGTTCTTACTTCCTATCAAGCTTCTATCACCTATTATTTACAAACAAAATAAAGATATAAAATCATGTATACATGAACAAAGTATTCTCAACCTTTACTAACATACTCACTATAATCATTTTTTGAGTAAACAAATAACTAAGAAAAAAATCTTGTCCACTATTATGCTAACTCATACATTGTATTTATTTTCAATCAAGCTCCAAAAATACTCAAGGTCTCATTTTGATCAAAACCAAAATCATTGCATCTTCAAAACAAACTTCAATACAAACCCCTGACCGTTGGTATTCAAAAACATACAATATAGAACATACACCTTCAATTTAGCGCCATAAAAATAAATACTAATCTATTCATATTCAAGTAATTGCACAAATAGGTGATTGTCAAGCTTCCCATTAATTTACAGTAGCTAGAAATAAGCATTCACAAGATTTAAATACAATCCTTTTATTTTGTACTCCTGCCACTACCAGCTTTAAATCACATCCCTCAATCTTCATTCAAATGATATAAGAAAAGTTTACAACTTGCTCGACTGGTTACACTATAAAGAATGGTTGGTTGAACAATATTTTTAAACCCTTAAAAACTTACTGAAATACAATTTAACCTTCTATAACAAGTCATTTACAAATATAACAGAAATGAATTTTCTATTAACTTTGCACAATAAGCTTATATTTAGGATTTTAGAAACAAAGGTTTCCAATAATGAAAGAACCCTAATCAAATTCAGACTTGTGATGTAATTACTCTCTAACCCCTAATATTCACCATATACCTTTGATGTAGAATAACATGACTTTGAAATGGACAAAGAAGTTAAGATTTAGAGTTATCTTAGCCTTCAACATTAGGGTTATCTTTGCCTTCTTCAACCAAGCCTTTAAGTAAGCTTCTTCCAGTACATACCCATGACAAATATTTATGTATACCACTATTGCATCACTCTATCTGAATGCCAAATACCTCTAACATATCAAATTACAATGAAAAGAGCCACACCATCAAAAATAAACACAACACCCTTTGGCATCAAGTCATGAGATGAGTATCAACACAATATAGGCACCATGAGATGAATATGAGTGATCAACAATTACTTTATCCTAAAGGAATAATCTATCAATTCTTTGAATGATCAAGCAACTTTGTGATAATTTTGCATCAACAAAGTACTTTGCATCAATATGCATCAAGAAACATGAATGAATTGATGAATAAACATATACCCTTATTAACAAACCCTCTATCATCTTTGACATTCTTAACTTGCATAAAAGTGACATCAAAGTCCTTGTGCATCTCCATCTTTGGACATCACAAACTCTTTGAATAGGAATCATAACCATGAATAAACAAGCACCTTAAATCATGACATCAAGGACCTTGTAATAATGAATTCATCAACATCAAATCCACACACCTTTGTCTTTTTCAGGAAGCAACAACATTGAAGATCACCAAGCAAGTAACTTTGTACACACCATAAGATGACTAGCATCAAGTCAACTTGCATCAATATATAGCATAAATTTGTATCAACACCTTTGAAATATATTTAAAATATATGTAACATGAGATGGTACCAAAATGACCAACACCATGAAATCAACACCATATCTTTGAACTCAACACCTGTGAACAACCTTTAACATCAACATGTGATCTAGATCACATCAATCAAAACTCAACATTTGACATCAATGACAAACTTCATGCAACAAACTCCCCCTTTGTCATTAACGGCAATCCAATACCAACTCTGACAATCCACCACCAACTATTGTCTCCCCCTTTGACATCAAATACAAAGGGTTATGGACTCCCCCTGATTGAAAGCAGATTTAGCAAAACATAGTACTGTCAAGGTTGTCAAGACCCTTGTCATTGTGCACTTTCAATAGCATGATATCATCTGCATATCCAATGCTTTATTAGTTGCATGCCAACAATGTGGTCAAAATTTTCATCATACTCACTGGAAGATCCTTCATGACACCTACACTGTCACCATATTAATGCCATAAAAGTTCCTTAAAGGAATAACAACTACTAAATAATACCATCATCTCAAAGTAATACCACTACTACTGACTTCTCCTTTGTCATGGCTCTTTTTCACTTGCAAAAGATATTAAAACTTTCATATCAAATAAGGATAGCTATGTGTAGATCACTATGGAATACAAGAGTGGCAAGAACACCATCCTCTTCAACTATCATAAGACATTGCAATTGCAAGTATCAACCTTGAACTGACATTGATTTTTGAAGCCAAAATATTAGAACACTATTAAAGCATAGCGTGTCATGAAACAATAAAAGACAATGAGATCACTGTGCAAAAACATCAAGATCATTAAGTAAAGTATCCCATTATTTCATTGTGCCTTCATTATGCAAGAACACTAGGTATTCATTATGCCACTATACTATTCCAAAGGACATGCCATTGGAAAGTTTATTTTTCCATAGGTACTATACTCTCACAAAGGTCATTTCATGCAAAAAACAAGTCTTAGCTATACTGTGGGATACAAGAACTAGGAGATATTGATAACATAATATTGAGAAAGCATAATCAATTTCAAATTCTTCCATCCCAGTATCTTTTATTGAATCTTTGCATGAATTTATTACTTCCCAAGGTCATCTCAGAGGAACTGTCAGCAATGTGTGGAACTATGGCTAGTCATTTGAGCAAAGACCAAGTAAAGAGAGGGATCCATTGTCACTAGAACACTTCACCTGTTTGAGAAATTTAAGACCATTGTCTCAAGCCAAGTAACAAGTAACCACAACTATCAAAGATGTAAACAACCACTATCATATCGTAGTATCCATAATAAAGAATTGATCATTAGGAAAAAATAACTACTCATTATCTTTATCTCAATTTGAAATCCATCATCTGAATCAAGAAATGTAGAAACAATTCAAAGTGTGATTGGCATTGGAATCTCATGAACCATTTTATCAATATCCCTTGAAACATTATCTACAAGAGCACTATTGTAGCCCTATACTCTCAACAAAGTATATCATTATCTTTCAAGATTGCACTCAGTACTATAATCAAGATTGTAGGAATACACACTATCATCAATCAAAATGCTAACTATCATTCAAAAATAAATGTTGTCACATTGTCATCTATCATACACACACTTGATAAAGGAATAGTATATACCGAACATATAATTAAAATGTCACTATCTTAATGAGCTATTACTCTAACAACTGTTACTTAGTTTTTCACTGTGTTTCAACTACATTTTCAACTGTTCAACCAACACTGTACATGAATAGTACCAGATCTACAATTTTTTTTCTATCAAATGATCAAACTAAATTAAACTATATATTCATCACTGGAATGAATTTTATCTTAATAGTAGTACTACACTACATATAGATGAAATCCTTGGACAAATGATTGCATCATTGTTTATTGAAAAGATCAAATATTTTAAGTTTCATAAGACTATCATAAACAACATGATTATTAAATATCCTTCCCCTAATTTAGAGACACCTTCAATGTCTTCTTCTTTCTCCTACCATTCCACAAGAGAAAGCATTGTTTCCTATAGTTTCATTAACATGAAAATCCTAAGAGACTACCCTTGATTCACTATCTTTAACCATGATTAGTTGTCCTCTAATTCTCATCATCGTTGACCTATTGAAAATCTCTTTTTTGTTACCTAAGGGGATAAATGATAAAGAAATAACCATCTCCCTTGACTTCCTGCTACTGATTATGCAATCATAGATGTTTCTTGTGCAGTATGCACATGCTTAGGCTCTATCTTCTCTTTCTCTTGTTTTCTTCTCCAAACTTTCATAGTGCATGTCTTCTTGAGATGATTAACTGGTTTCATTAAACAACTCCTACAATAGGGTATGTGTAGGGAATGTGGCTGACAACTTTTTTTACCAAAAAATTGATGAAACGAAAAGGGTTTTTAAAGGAGACTCTCAACTTTCCACCAATATAAATTATGCTTTACTTTGAATTTAATAAATAATTATTATTATTTTTCTATTTGAATTATGACTAAAGTCCTAATTGATAGGTTGATTGAAAAACATCTATAGCTTTCAAATGGTATCACATTTTTGAATTTGAAACATGTGTCACATTATATACTTCACATAATATGGGATTAAAAATTAAATAAATTTCATGAAGTTTTGACCAAGTTAAAGGTGGTTAAGC
>VDFB02366675.1:0-95299 GCA_007258455.2 Sequoia sempervirens
TTAGTACAAGGTCAGTTTTTCAGTTTTGAGTTGTAAGTTGTGATGTGTTTCTGTTGGTTAAAATTATTTCGAAAAGGTAAATTGCTTATGTTTAATATTGGTTATTGTATTTTGTTTATTGTTATAAAAATTAATATTTAAATATAATTGAAATTTATTTATTTAATTATTTAATACATTAGTTAGTTTAATTAGTTAAATAGTTAATCTTTAAAAGGATTTAACTATTTAATTAAATAAATTAATTAATTAGATTAAATTATTAAATGCATAAATTATATTGTGTTTAAATAGATTAGAAAATTAAAAATAAATAAATAAATTGAAATAATTTGCATGTAAAATAAAATTGTGTTTGAAAATTAATTGTTTGTATTTAAAAGTAAAATACATGCAAATTAATTTGTAAAATTTTAAATTAAATAAAATTAATTAAATTGCATGTGTTTGAAAGAAAATTGATTTCAATTTTAAAATTTAAATAAATTAATTTGCATGCAAGTTTTGAAAGGCAAAAACTGTCGAGAGGTGGAGAAGATATTTTCTCAACAACCTCTCGACATGTGTGTGAGTGCCATAATTGCAAAAAGTTTGTTGAAAACTTTCACGGAGGTTATTGAGGATCTCGGGGATATTGCACGGGGTTATTCTGTTGCCTCGGGGGAAATTTTTTCTGAGCACTGGCAAAATCATTCTCTCTGTGTGTTAAAAATTTTGGAATTCTTAAGATTTGTTACCTCTCTGTGATTTGGGGTAGTTATTTGGAAATCTTGTTATTGGATTGGTTATTTTTCTTGGATTGGCTTTACGGGAAAGAATTGGAAGTTACAGGCAAGTTCTTCAACAACCAAATCTTCAAGCAAAGATATCCGTGCATTCCTCTTGAAAGTTTTTTGTTTACTGAAAGGAAAACATCTGAAGATATTTTGTGAAAAGAATTTAGATTATTGTATGAAATTTTAATGGCTTTAGAAAGCCTTGGTAAAAAAAAATTCATTGTTGAAATCTTGTATCTCTTTTCAGAGAAAATTGTTTTTACTGGGAAATAAGTTTTAAATAATGTTATTTGGGAAGAATTTCTGTATTTGTTAAATCTGGTTAATAATGGGAGGACTTGTTATTTTTCAGTCTGTAGAAAATTTACCAGAGAATTAATTTTATCAATTGCAAAATTTTGTAGAAGTCTGTAAAAATTTTCCCCAATTTTTATCTGTGAAACCCCCAGAAAATTTATTTTATTCTTTATTTAAATTTCTATAAGAATAAAATATTCTTATATGTAGATTTAACTGTGAAATTTTATGGTGAAAATAATTGTAAAATCTCTGTGTTAAATGTTTACCAGACGAATTTATTTCCGTCAGTACGGAGATCGCCGAAAACGTTTTCATTAAAAAAAAATTTCGTTTGAATTTTTATGTTCGGAGTCTTTTTCTTAATTTTTTAAAAAAAAACATTTAATTCATTGGGGAGCCTTAACCCTCCCCTAATGTGTCAGGTGGGACGAACCCACCAAGGTCAAGATAGCCTCGTCATTGGCACTGAAGGCCTCACCTGAAGGTCAAGGGCCCTTTACCCCCGATACAGTGGAAGAAACTTTTTAATAAGAAATAAAATCTCGCAGCTTTTGTTTTAATTTAATAATGATTTCAATTCGCTAACATTTAAATCGCTTATCGTTAAAAATTTAATTTCATTTAATATTTTATATACATATACATATATAATAATATGCTGTATGTTTGGTATATATATTATATTTATATAATATATATATATATATATATAGATTCTCCGGAGAATATTTAAATAATTATTTAGGTTGAATAATTTAAAAAAAAAAAAAAAAAAAGTATAATAAAAAAAAAATAATAGGATTTAATTTATAATGAAATTATGAAAGTTAGAAGAAAGATTAAATGAAGTGATTGTTTCTTTTTGAGTTAATATGTAAACAAACTGTATTCGAGCTGATTGATACATGGATTTAGAAAATCCAAATTGTAGTTGTATGATTTGTTGATTTGATTTTCAGTGGTTTGTATAATCGGGCAAGTCGGGAAAAGATTTAAAGAAATCAAGTCTTCCAGATCAACTGGGTTAGAAAGGGTATTATTGTTTTCAAAATATTGACTTGGGTTTGTGCAAAGAATTAAAATGGTGTTTAATCCTGTTATGACTTGTTTATTATTGTGCATACGGTAAACCCTAGTCCTGAAAATCTAGTATCTTTGTTATGTTTAGGGGAGTGGCTAATTGTAAGGGCCGTCACACAAAGAGGTGACAGGGTAACTTACAATTAGTTAACTAAACTAGTGACAATTAAATGACATATTAGATAGTGATTAAAATTTGTAACAAGATATGTATGCCTCGCTTATGACTCATAAGCTACTACAGTTATGAGTATAAGTCGAGAAGGCCTGGAATGGCAAATCGTTGTCTCATTTCCTTAAGGGACATTCGATTTCGCAATTGAATGCAATAGGGGCCGGGTTTCGTAAGAGGTTACCAGGGTAACCCAAGGATTGGGGGCCGGGACCTAGGAAGAAACACCAGGGTAACCATTGCATTGTTGTGATGACACTCCACCTAGAATAACAGTTAAACCTTGTGATTGTGTATCAAATCAAATGTCAAATCTGGAAGCAATGTAACCAATAGTGTGTATGTACTAGTGTCTAGGGTTAGTAGATTTGGTCTAGGTAGCCTTATTACTATCTCCTAGCACGGGGGGTGGACCTACGGGTACCACATGGTTGGGTGGAACGTGCACCTTACTCCGTTGGGTCCCCAGTTCGATTGTAGCATTGAGCGCTTCATGGATGGAGAGCTCGCACATAGATTTCTTCTATTTCTTCATCATTGTATATTGTAAAACTTGAAATGTAAAATTATCCCTCAATTGTATAAGAGGTGATCTTTTGTAAAATTGAAACTGATATTTGAATTATCTCATTAGATGGATGAGCAATGTATTATCTTATCAATGCAATGTATAGAAAAATGGTTTGTACTCTATTATGTTATCATGAATGAAAATTTTAAATATTATGCAATGTTATCTTATGTTATGATTTAATTGGGAGCAATGCGAAATACTTAAGTCGCTTATGGAAAACTTAAAGTAGTGTAACGTCGTTGTAACCTAAGAATGTATGCAACTAATTAACATATTATTAACACTTAAAAAAAAAAAATTTATTACACTTTTATATCACCTTTGCAACATTCTTAGGTTATTTAGACGGGGCATTACACCTTACAGGGAGAGAGAGATGCAGCACGGGCTCAGTTGCAGGGGGTGCTGGCTGAGGGGGGAGGTGCAGGGACAGATGTACAGGAGCTGCACACACAGTTACAGGCGATGCAGGCCGAGAGGGATAGGGGCTCAGAGCAGATACGACAGTTGATACTAGCTCAGGAGGCCTGGGCACGGGAAAGGCGGGCTATCAGCGCAGACCGAGATCGGTATAGGCATGAGTGGAATGCTGCGAGACTGATAGCAGGGCAGCGGGATGAGTTTATGCAGCAGGCTAGTTATTGGAGGGGTATATGAGCAGGTTGTTCCAGACCCAGCGTAGCGCACAGCCTGCTATGTCAGTCAGGCTCCACTGCCCCCAGGGCCATCCCAGTCACTAGGGACACGCACCAGGGGTTTCAGCGATTACTGGCGGACTCCGTCTCCATACGGCGGTTATCAGGGGACACCCACCCATGAGTACCAGGGGACACCCACCCGCGAGTATCAAGGGACACCAACACACAGAGGATCAGCACCCGATTCTCCGCAGAGGTCAGATGTGGGCAGCTCACAGTAGAGCAGGCAGATGCAGGACATTGGTTATTTTTGGCAGATACAGGATGGATGGTGTGTACATGTGGCCAGAGAGCAGAGGTGATCCATTTCTCTGGATCTTGTATCTTATTATACGATATATGATGGAGATGTATTGTATTGTGACATTTTATTATTTTGATGATATGGTGGCCTTTATTGACATCATGCAGGATGTTTCCTTTATGCAGCTATATGAGATGATTCATGATGTGATTTTGCATGCATATATATATACACATGTTTATAGGGATGACTTATGTTTTATGCTTTATGTTTTTATGGATGGATGATTGATGATTGATGCAAACATGTTTATGATTTATGATGTATGGATGCACATGTTTATATGATTTTTGATGGATGGACAATTTATGCATGTTTATATGATTTATGATGCACATGTGGATGGACAATTTATGCATGTTTATATGATTTATGATGTATGATTTATGATGCACATGTGGATGGACGATTTATGCATGTTTATATGATTTATGATGTATGATTTATGATGCACATGTGGATGGACGATTTACGCATGTTTATATGATTCATGATGCAATGACATGTCAATAACGACCGTTATGAGGATGCGGGTAGGCGATAGGAAGATGAAAGATTGCATTTGCCAAAAAAACCATTAATATCCTGAGAGGAAGAGGACCGACATGAGGAATGAAGAATGAGAGTACTTGCATAATCGACATCATAAGCTGTGATTCTGGTGGAAATGAAGGGTGCATGCAAAGTGGTGGAAATGCAGCGAAAATGAGATTTTTCCATCTTTGGAGCATTGATTTTTACTATAGCGTAGGGTACCAAACACCTTGATATAGAAGACCAAGGTGAACGAGTACTCTACGCATGAAACAAACACAGCAAACAATAAGGTTATCGCAGCACCCTCTAGGCACGATGACCTCGGTCGAGCCTAGTGCTGTAATAACCACAAACCCACAAAGTTATCCCAGCGTAACACAAGATCCTAGAGATCTTGGTGGGTCCTATGAGGGATAACTCGAGAAGACAGCAGACAAAACAAAAGATCAAGATATGCCCCCATTTCAGCAGGTCAAAGCACGCCATGGTATGGTGGACCAAGGTGACCTCGACAAGTGATGGGAAGGAACCTAAAATGATAAACAAAATTTAAAAACATCAAGAGATCATAATCAAGACAACAGGTCCTTTGCCATAGGATCAAGGTGGTGGATGGGATTGGTGAGGTCTGCTAGGAAGGACTCATCCTGTTGAGACCAAAGATGGATGCGACATAAGATGACCCAGTTGACGTGGGATGTTGCCGAGGGACAAGATCTTGTAACACAAGGGAATTTCATTTGTTAAGGACCGGTTAGATGTGGGCATAACTTGATAACGAAGCTCAAAAGATTAACATAACCTACAGACCTAGGGGCTCGGGGGCCGATCATAGATTAGCCTTGCCTACGTGAAAGCGTAGAGCCCTCGTAGTTCCAGAAAAGACCATGGATAAAGCGGAAAGAAGACAAATGGTGACCGATGATGATGGACGAATGCCCCGGGGGTGAATCAAATGATCGACCTTGCCTACGTGACAGCGCAGGGGCAACGTAGTTCGACAAACGGACTCGACAAGATGGGACCTAGGTGAAGACCGACACGATGGATGATTCTACCCGATGACACGAGTGTGAATGACGTAAGCTCAGAGTGGGATACCGAAAAAAGCTCAGGAATGGGGGATAGACTCGATGGGTCATCCAATGCTCAATCAATATTTACCAAACAGTCCGGGATGAGATGGGTGAGGACAATAGTGCGGATGACGGCATAAAATAACTAGGATGTCAGGTAGATAATGATTAAGCCCTCTATGGATGACGCCTGTTGCCAGGTTTTCACCATCCATACTTATCCAAGGCGCCACCAAGAGGTGGTTTTCACCATAGGACGAATTTATTTCTCTTGACTATTTTTGGATTTTTGACCTTTTTGATTTTTTTTATTTTTTATTTTTTGGATTTTTGACCAGGTGGGGTAACCGAGCAGTCTTAGGAGTAGAACTTTTTCAAATGCATGACATTGATAGGCTCGTCAAGGGGGTCTCCTTCAAGAGTAGTCAACCTGTATCCTCCTGATCCATATTTAGCAGCTATGATATAGGGCCCCAGCCAATTTGCCTCAAATTTTCCTTTCTTGTCTCGGTCTTGCTGAGTACGTTGGTTCTCTTTAAGAACAAGCTCGCCCACCTGAAATTGGCGAGGACGAACCTTCTTGTTGTAACTACGCTTGAGGCGATTCTGATATGCTTGCAGATGATCGTAGGCCTTTATTCTGCGTTCATCCAGTAACTCTAGCTGTGCAAGCCGTGCAACACGAGCATCCTCTTCGCTGATGAGGTTCTTAAGAGAGATTCTCAATGATGGTATTTCAACCTTGATTGGCAAGAGAGCTTCGGCACCAAACACCAGAGAGTAGGGAGTGGCGCTTGTTGGGGTGCGGATGGATGTGCGATATGCCCAGAGGGCAGGATGAATGTGAAGGTGCCAATCTCGTCCAGTGTGATTGACAACCTTTTTGAGAATACGAATGAGGGTTTTGTTGGTCGCTTCTGCCTGACCATTACCCTGGGGGTAATAAGGTGTTGACCAATGGTGCTGAATATGGAAGGTTTCGCATAGGTGTTTCATGGCTTGGTTCTTGAATGGTTTGTCGTTGTCGGAAATGATTGTGGATGGGATACCATATCTACAAAGAATATGGTAAAGGATGAATTTGGAGATTTGAATGCCGGTGATTTGTGATAGGGGTATTGCCTCTACCCACTTGGTAAAATACTCCGTGGTGGTGATTATGAAGGTATGGCCGTTGGATGATGGTGGATGAATCTTGCCAATCAAGTCGAAACCCCATTGAGAAAATGGCCATGGTGCCAGGAGGGGCTGAAGATCTTGTGCTGGAGCATGGATTAAATCTGTGTGTTGCTAGCATGGAAGACACTTTTTCACAAACTCACAAGCATCATGTTCCAACGTAGGCCAATAATATCCAGCCCGTAGGATCCTTTTGGCTAAAGCCATACCATTTGAATGGGCTCCACAAACACCGCCATGTACCTCCGTTAATGTAGTATGGGCTTCGGTCTCATTTAGACATCTAAGGAGGATTCCATCATACCCACGACGATAAAGCATATCTCCGACGATGATGTATCAAGAAGAGCGATGGATGAAGGATTTGCGTTGGTTACGGGTAAGGTCCGGGGGTATAGTGTTATCACGGAGGTAGGCATAGATGTCTTGGTACCATGGGGAGGTGGGACCCACAATTTTGCACACCATTTCAGTCTCAGGGATATCGTATGCTGGGATTAATAGTTGTTCTACAAGAAACTCGCACTCTGTTCGATCCTTGGGCATGTCCAGGAGGGAGCCGATAGTGGCCATCGCATCAGCTGCTTTGTTTCGTACCCTGGGAATCTGTTCAAATTGTATGGAGGTGAAGTATTTCTTGAAATCGTCCACCATGCGCTTGTAGGGTAACAACTTATCATCCTTGGTCAGAAACTCATCATTAACTTGCCTAATGACTAGCAAGGAATCACCGAAGACTTTCAACTGAGTTATGTGCCACTGTTTGGCAATTTTGAGACCGGTGAGGAGAGCTTCGTATTCGGCCATGTTGTTGGTACATGGGAACGCTATCCTGAATGACTTGGGAATATAGTCACCTTGAGGGGTAACTAATAAAATTCCTGCCCCCGATCCATTATGTGTATATGATCCATCAAAATATAGTGTCCACATGGGGGTTTCCTCAACTGAAAAGACTTCCTCATCAGGGAATTCTGTGATCAATGGGTGAGTGTCAACTAGAGGAGCTTCTGCCAACTGATCTGCAATTATCTGCCCTTTGATAGCCTTGCGATCCACGTATTCTATGTCGAATTCACTGAGGAGCATGACCCACTTAGCCATGCGGCCAGTCAGAGTGGTTCTAGATAACAGGTATTTCAATGGGTCGATCTTGGCGATTAACTTGACTGGGTGACTGAGCATGTAATGGCGGAGCTTCTGTGTACTGAAGACTAGTGCGAGGCACACTTTTTCCATGGGAGAGTAGTTTAGCTCGTAGCCAACCAGTGTCCGACTGATGTAGTAGACTGCCCTTTCTTTTGACGACTCATCATGCTGAGCCAACAATGCCCCCAGTGCAACTGAAGTGGCGGAGATGTAGAGCAAGAGGGGCTTGCCGGGAATAGGTGGCATCAATATTGGTGGATGGGCCAAATATTCCTTAATCTTGTCGAATCCCATCTGACACTGCGGGTTCCATCGGAAGGTGGAATCCTTTTTTAGAAGATGAGTGAATGGTTGACACTTGTCTGCCAGCTGGGCAATGAAGCGACGGATGGACTGCATTTTTCCCTGAAGGCTTCTTAACTGTTTGAGATTGCGTGGAGGGGGCATGTCTAGGATAGCCTTTACCTTAGCGGGATCAACTTCAATGCCCCTGTGAGAGACTATGAAACCCAGCAACTTTCTAGAAGTGACCCCAAAGACACATTTTTTTGGATTCAGCCGCAACTTATAATGCTCTAACCGCTCAAATATCTTCTTCAGGATGGCAGGATGTTCTGCTCGTGTTCTAGATTTCCCTAATAGGTCATCAACATAGTCTTCCATGATGATATGTATGAGGTCATGGAAGATGACTATCATTGCCCTCTGATAAGTCGCCCCTGCATTTTTGAGACCGAAGGGCATAACATTGTAGCAAAAGGTGCCCCAAGGAGTGGTGAAGGCGGTTTTGTGTTG
Organism: Sequoia sempervirens; assembly: GCA_007258455.2. Lineage (NCBI taxonomy): Eukaryota > Viridiplantae > Streptophyta > Pinopsida > Cupressales > Cupressaceae > Sequoia > Sequoia sempervirens. The sequence continues at coordinate 8,641 of VDFB02366675.1, forward strand.
GTCTTCAGGTGCAATTCGAATCTGGTTGTACCCGGAGAAGCCATCCATAAGGGACAACATCTCATGTCCTGCTGTTAGGTCGACCAACATGTCAATATTGGGTAGGGGGAAGTCATCTTTGGAGCAAGCTTTGTTGAGATCCCTGAAGTCCGTACATATCCGAATGTCACCATTTGGTTTAGCTACTGGCACTATGTTGGAGATCCATTCGGAGTAGTCAATTGGTCTGATAAATCCTGCCTCCAGTAACTTCTCCAATTCCTTCTTGACTAATAATGCAACTTGCGGATGCATCTTGCGGAGTTTTTGCTTGACAGGTTTAGCGTCTGGGCGGATGTCCAGGTGATGAACCACCAAGGCGGGATCTAAGCTTGGCATGTCCGAGTATGACCAAGCAAAGTTAACAACTCCCTCCTGGAGTAGCTGTGCAAAGATCGAAAACTCTTGTTCGGAGAGTGACTTGGCTACATAGGTGATCTGGGGATTTTCAGCAGTTCCCAAATTAATCTCTTGCATTTCTTCAATCAGAACAGATGATCTGGCAGATAGCTGAGTTCCCATAAGGGGAAGATGAACATCTCCATCTTCCAGCACCTCTTCGAGGTTTTCGCCATTAGATGCGTCCTTTATTTTTACTTTTTCAAGGTCACGAAGTGCCTCAGGGAGGTTTTCACTAGATGACCGTTTGTTATTTTTCTTATTCTTACTTTTGCGACTGGAGTGTTCATCCTCCCCCAATCCCATAAGGTTAACATAGGTATCCGCAGACATACTGATAGGTGTGCTAGTTCGTAGGTCCCAATCAATGAGCTCAGGATGGCGAAGGGATAGGCTGATGGTGCAGACGGATAGGCATTCGAACATGGAAGATAGGTCGGCATGATCGACGTCATCGTACGCACGTATGATGGATTCCTCCTCGGGTATGTCTTCTAATAAGCCGTTGTCCACAACTACACTATTGGAAGCATTAGACGATGTTTCGGGGCCTTTTTGCTTTCTGTCATACCCAATGCCCACATTTTTTGGTAGCAGAGATGTATCAATGGGTTGTAACCGCCCTTGTTCTTGCTTTCCTAGGCCTCTGCCTTGATAGTTATGCTTTTCCACAAACTTTGTCGGCCAGGGGTACTTTTCTTGGAAGTATTCTTTGAGAGGAGTTTCCGGCTGAGGCTCTTCTCGGTAAACCCATTGGCTTATGTCTTCTTCGGGCGCATCTGTCTTGATACTTGGGGATACAAAAGTGGTAGTAGGGATGTTGTTGCCACGGAAGGTGACAGTCTTGTCCTCTTTTGGGGTAGCATGGGAAGGTTGACCATACTCGTGTGGCAATGGTGGCATGGTTGCTACATTAAGAGCAGTATGCATTTCATACTCGCCACACCCTTTGTCAATAATCTGGACTTTTGTGATGGTTGGATTAGTGGAGGATGGAGCAGTTATGACAGTGGATGGTGGATTAGCGGGTGATGGCCGAGATGCCCCCATTTCAACCCCCGAGCAATAATGCAAATGGGGAAATGATGTCTCTAGGGCACGGCAATATTCGAACGGTTGGGGATCGGCATAGATGGTGACCTCTTGTCTGTTGACTGGGAATTTGAGGCACTGATGGTAGGTGGAAGGCACGGCTTGCATAGCATGGAGCCATGGATGGCCGAGGAGGAGATTATATGGTAAGTCCAGATCAAGGACATGGCAGGTGATGTACTGAACTACCGGTCCCACTTGGACCGGAAGATTGATGATCCCTTCTGAATTTCTTTCTGCATTGTCATAAGCCTTGATTGTAATAATCTGGTTACTTAGGTCTGCTTGGGTATACCCCACCTACTTTATGAATTTTAAAGTGCACAAGTTGAGGGCAGAGCCATTATCTACCAGGACCCTTTTTATTTTATGCCGAGCGACTACGACTTCAATATGTAAGGGGCGATTGTGATTAGCATCAATGTTGGGCATATCATCGTGGCTGAAGTGTAGTTGGTGAGATGAAGCTAGGTGTCCTACCAAGGCTTGAAACTATGTAGGATCCATATTATTAGGCACATGGGTTTCCTGTAGGGCTCTATTAAGGATTTCTTGATACACGGGGGAAGACTTGAGTAAATCCAAGATGGAGATATGTGCAGGGGTCTTTCCCAAGTGATCAAGGATATTGTACTGGGAAGTTACAGGAGTTGGTTGGGCAGGTGCAGAGGCTATAGGAATGGTGATGTGGGCCCGTCGTGTGGTAACAACACATTGAGAGTCTTTAGCTTTGACATGTATCATGGATACACAAGGTTCTACCTGCTCAATGTAATGAATAATACCCTCATAATTGAGAGGTACATTCTTGTAACTCACGTTATTTGTGCTATTGTTTTGAGGATTACTGTTGGAAGTGCTCGGGCCTTGGTTATGGTTTGGGAAAGCATTTTGATAAATCTGCAACTGAGCATTGGATGATGGAGCTTGGTTAGGATCAACCTTGATGTCACCTTGATCGATGAGATCCTGGACGTAGTTTTTCAGACCCTGACACTTATTCAAAGAGTGCCCTTTAATTTTGTGGAACTCACAATATTCATTTTCCCTAAACCATGCGGGCTTAGGTTTGGATTCGTCTAGTGGCTTGGTGATGGGGTACGTGATTGGATAGCTAATCTACAACAGTTTATTGAAGACGACACTCAAGGGTTCTCCTAGTTGAGCATATTGGTGTTTAGGGTTCCCTTGGTTATTTTGATTAGACTGTTGGGGAGGACGGGGTGTCCCTTGCGGTACAAATATGGCATTAGGTACAGATTGCTGTTGTTTCTGGGATGCGTTGGCCACTTGGACATGTTTAGTATCAGTGACACCATCATTCACTACATTCTTGTTCTTGTTCCAGAAACGTGGCTTGTCGTTAAATGTCCTTTCCCTATCTTGGTTATATATTTTGATGTGCCCCTTGGCAACAAGGGCACGCTCAAGGATGGGTCCTTTCTCCACCACCTCCGCAAAAGTGGTGACACAGTGTAATCGGAAGTTGTGAGCCATGTCGGGATGGGAATTCTCCATGAAGAGGGTGACCATGTCCTTTTCTTTCAAAGGAGTTTTCATTCGGCTTGCCAAGGCACGCCACCTCTAGAGGTAGCTAGTAAAAGTTTCCCCTTCACGTTGTTTCTCCTTGAGAAGATCTAGGGTATCAGTATCTTTCTCCAAGTTGAAGGAGAAGTAGGAGACAAACCTTTCTGACAAGTCCGCAAAATATTTTATAGACCCCTTGTTGAGGGTCATGAACCACCCTAGCGCGTCACTCCCCAGACTTTGGGGGAACAGATGCAAGAGATAATTGTCATTGTGGATCACTTCTTGACACTGGGAGTAAAATTCTCGTAGGTGGGCCTTAGGATCTTTGTTCCCCTTATATTTGTCAAATTTTGGCATCTCAAAATGCTTGGGGAAGGGAATCAATGAGATGGAGGGATCATACGGATAGGGACATATATCTTCAAACTTGAACGATTGCTTGCTAGTCCTTGCCTGGAGATCTTTTAGTGCGGCTTTGATTTCCAGGATGTCCGCATTGGCTGGAGTGTTGGATAGGTATTGATGGTAGGACGATTGTGAATTCTGAGAGGATGTTTGGAGATGGGCATATGGATGAGGAGGTGGTACCTCCTGCTGATATGCCAAGGGGCCTTGTTGATAAAAAGGTTGCTGTTGCGAGGTGGGATATGGATTGGTCGGGTAGTTGTGGGTGGCGTACTGTTGGGAAGTATGGAGAAAGTGTTGCTGATTAGCTTGCGGATATTGGGGGTGTTGATATGACTGTTGTGATGCCCCATAGGAGGGTTGTTGTTGATATTGTTGCTGGTTGTAATAGTTGTAGTGATGAGGTGGTTGTTGATATTGTTGTTGATGCATAGGTGGTGCCTGTGATGGGCGAGATGGGATGCTATGTTGTGGTTGCACTTGTGGGCGTAAAATGGATGCAAGAAACGAAGATACAGTCGGGGCTGAAGGCCGAGGTTGATTTCCTTGTGGTTGATGTTGTGATGGTCGTGTTGAAAATAGGGGATTGACCAATGATTGTTGTTGAGGTGGAGGTGCGATTGAGATGTTGTGCGAGGGAGGTTGTTGAGCACTAGTGGGAGCGTAGGATTGGGGAGGTTGTTGGGATATGAATGATGATGGTGGAGGGATGTTGGATTGGGGCAGCTGTGGAGGCTGTTGAGGTATGAACGACAATGGTGGAGGAATATTGGATTGGGATGATGGTGGAGGATTAAATGACGCTAAAGGAGGGATGTTGGATTGGGATGATGGCGGAGGGTTGAATGACGATGGAGGAGGGATGTTGGATTGGGGCGGCTGTTGAGATAGGATCGACGATGGTGGAGGATTTGTAGCCCCAAGAGGTGGGGGTAAGGCAGTGAAAGGGTTTCCCCCAGTGTTGGCAGGAAGCGGGTTCGAGGGAGGTGGTTCCGGTAGCATTAATGGTTGCGGTTGCGGGATGTTTTGTGGCATGCCATAGGAAAAAGGATCATTGGGATCAATAGTTTGGGGGGCTCCCGTGACTGAGATGGTGGGATGTGTGGGATTGCCAACGGGATATAGGACAGCGTTGCCAAACTCAGGTTGATGCCAGCTACTGGGGATGTCATGTGCAACTTGGGGTACATTAGATGTGGAGGTGCCATACTTGGATAGGTCGACACTTGATGGCAACTTGACACCTTTTTCAATCAAGTGAGCCAAGATTCGGTCACCATGTCTTTCGAGAAGGTGCTCCGTCATTTGTACATTAACTGGGTTGCTAAAGTGCTCCTCGAACGTGAGCTCAGGTTGATCGGCCATGTTTTCTTCCCTAGGTGGTGATGTGTTTTGACCATCCACATTGGATTGCGATGAAGTACCGTTGTGGGGGTTGTGAGGGATATTAGCACCATAGTTCGGGTCTGACGTGATGTTGACTATGTTGGTGGGATCTTGTGGGTTATTCAATTGGGCATTCAGGGCTTGTTGGTCGGCCATTTTCTTTGCTTGTGATCGAGTTTGAACGGGCATGCAAGATGATGAAGTAGATCAAGATATTAGAAAACACCTTGATGATGAAAGATTAGTTGACGATGATTGATTAGGTTGATGTGGATTGGCTTGATGGAATTGGATTGGATTGATTGGTAGATGTTGGATTAACCTAGATTCTGGGTTTTGATCTGAATAGGTTTGATGATGTGGGGATTAGATTGATATGATGATTAGGATTGATGTGATGATGACGACCGAGATCCACAACCGAGTTTAAGAAGGATCCTTGGTAACACTAGGTATTGATTAAAAGGTGGATGTATGATAACGACACTGAATCCAACTTGAGATAGAAGCGGATTGATTGGGTTGAAAAGGATAACTGACCTAAGATGGATAGCAATCCTAAGCCAGCTATGATGATTGTGATTAGGGATGAATACCTAGGTCAACTTGGATGATGACTATAACGGGGTTTATATGGAATAACAGAGATCAGAGATGAAAGCTTGTTTAGGACGGACAGGGAGTGTCTCAAGATAGATGAATGGCTCTTGAAACAAGCAAAAGACTATTCAGGACAAATGACCCTTAGAACGAAGGGCTCGGAACGGACATACAGATGTTTGTTTTGGACGCTAAATGATCATTTCAGTGTTCAAAACAGATGGACAATGGATGCTAAATGATGGTATAGGATGGCCAAAGGGATAGGTCTGCCACTGCAAAAGGACAGGTCCGCCACTGTATTGGGACCAATCCGCAACTGCACTAGGACAGATCTGCCATAGTACTGGGACCAATCCACCACTGCACTGGGACCAATCCGCCACAACACTAGGACCAATCCGCCACAACACTAGGACAGATCCGCCATAGGACTAAGACAAATTCGCCACTGCACTAAGACCAATCTGCCACTGCACTGGGACCAATCTGCCACTGCACTGGGACCAATCTGCCACAGCAGTAGGACAGATCCTCCATAGAACTAGGACAGATCCGCCACAGCACAAGGACAGGTTTGCTAAAAGATAAGGTTAAGTCCGCCAAAGGATAAACTTAAGCTTGGTTTTTTTGATGGATGGCAAAGGCAAAGGACCCAAATTGTAGCAATCATGAAAAGACTTGGCCAAATCGATAATCACTGGTTTTTGCACAAGAAAGATAATTCAAGCAGCACAACCCTAAGATTAGTAGAAATGGGTATGGTCAACAAAGTCTTCTACTCTAGGATGCACATGGTTTCTAAGGAGTCCTCGATATACACCCGGTACGTGAGGCCCAAACCGTGAACACCAACTCGTTACAAGTGTGAGTCGGGAACCTTAGCGAGATATTAGAGGCTCGGACCAACTCTTCACGTCATCCCAACGCTTCGCCAATTACAACGTGGTTGGATTGGGGTACAGCTTTCGCTCTCCCCCCTTTATATACCCCGCCGGTACGCGTGGTTGGAATCGTCCCTTGGGGTGATGAAATCCCCAAGCAGGTCCCACTAAGAAAGTGAAAAATAGGTGACTCAAAAGGACTTGGAAAGCTATGATTTCTTGTCACCCAGGATTGCCAAATGGCGCAAGGGGATTGGATACATCAAATAGCCTTCCCAAACACGCCAAGCAAGGTTTATTGACACCCCTTTAATTAAACTATGTTCCTATTTTACCAAAAGACAATTCGGGAAAACTGGGAATTTTTTACCTTCTGGAGGACAAGTCCGCCACTCTGCAAGGACAGATCCACCACTCTGTTAGGCCCAGTCTGCCACTGCAGGACAGATCCGCCACCGAAGGACAAATCCGCCACCCTGTCAGGACAGGTCCGCCACTGCAAGATAGATCTGCCACTGCCAGACAAATCTGCCACTCTGTTAGGACCAGTCTGCCACCTCTGGACAGATCCGCCACTCTGCAACCTGGACCTTGAAAAATGCAAAAAACAGCAAACGTGAAGAAAATAGACCCATTTGTGGGTCCCACCGGGCGTGCCAGAAATGTGATAGGTCGAAATAGAGCGTTAGAAAGCAAGCAACAAGCCAAAAGGAGTGCAAATAAACAACTTAAACAACCTACACTTCAAGATTAGCCTAAGTTAGGAACAAAACAAGACAAAGCCACAAAATAGAACTTTATACCTTGCGTTGAGTCGATTCTTTGGTTGGCCCTTCGATCTTTGACGTGTATGCTCCTTGGATGGCAAGATGCAAGCTAGATGAGGGTGTGAAGATGGATGCAAGTGGATAAAAATGTGAAAATGGCTAAGCAGAGGTTGAGAAACAAAACTGCAAGAGTTTGGCTAGCAAGAATGATCTCCCCAAAATGAGAGAAAAGAGGGGGTATTTATAAGATTTTTGGGAAATCCTAGGGGAAATGGACGGTTGAGATTGATCCACCAAATATCAAGATGTAGGGCTAAGGTGAGTTGAGAACTCACAAGTCCTCACATCTTGACATGTGGCATGTGAGATAGCCCTAAAAGGTGAAGTGGACATGAGGTGGAAGGAGAAGGACATGACATGGAGAGGGGTACAAAGTACCTTAGGATTGGACAAGATCTCCTCATAAAGGAGGTCCTTGTCCCCATGTGGGTGAGAGGACATGTTAGGAATTAAAAATTCCTCAAATAGTCCCATGGGGAAGAGGGAAGGAATTTAAAATTCCTTAAATGCATTGGGGGATTAAAAGGTGAATTAAAAATTCACATGGGGAAGAGAGGAGCCTAGGATAAATAAAAAGGAATTAAAAATTCTTGGGGGATGGGGAGAGTTGACTAAAAAAATGTGATTAAGATTGTGCAAGTACTTGATTAGATTAATTAATGAAGATTAGAAGAGGGTTAGATCTCACATGTGACTTGATGTGACAAGTCAAAGATCACATGGGGAAAAGAAAAAGGAATTTAATATTCCTTGGAAGGATAAAAGGAATTAAAAATTCCTTGATAGGTTGATTAGGCTAGTTAGTGAAGGATTAGAGGATGGTTAGGTGGCTAAGAGAGATTAGAGGCCAACTTGTAAAAGTTGGACGATGTGACACATCCTAATCAAGGATTAGGCATGTGCACACCTTAATGATGGGATTAGAAGAAGATTAAGATTAGATAAAAATGATGGAGGATGTGACATAAGGAGGAATTAAATAAATGTGATATTTATTTAATTCAATTGATGGAAGGAGGATTAAAGAGATAAGGTATTATTGATTAAATACCTTAAGGATTTGGGAGAATTAAAGATATTAATTAAATAATAGGAGTATTACTTAATTAACAAAAATAAGATGAAAGAGGATGAATTTGGATAAATTAATTGTCCAAATTTAGACATCTACAAAGATATTTTTATTGTATAATTTTTTTTTAAAAAAATATGATATTTATTTAATGTTTTTATAAAATGATTATTTGAATATATGTATATTTTTCATGTGAGTTAGTAAAATTATTGGGTAATCTTAGGGAAATTTCTTCTCTTATATGTTTTGATTGATGTGATTTGAAATAAATGGTATATATATATATATATGCATTTAAAGAATTTAAGGAGTTGAGATTTTGAATTAATGATATAATATTTACTAGTATGTAATGATATAGTCTTTTTGGGAAAATTAGAAGTAAATGATGTGTTTGATTTAGTTATTTATTCTCGAGTTGTGGATTTATTTATTTGATGGAATTTGTTGTCTGTGGCTAATTGTATTGTGGCGTTGTCTATTCTTTGGTTACTCTCAAGATTATGCATTTTTATTTAATTTGATTTTCTTAAACTTGAGTTTAGGTCATGTAGAAAACCTTAGAGTTAACTTATTCAGTTATAGGATTCTAAGTTGTGGTTAGGTTTCCAGAGGCGGGGATTACCGTTGTGTAATTATGATCTCGTATTTTGATGCTTGGTCTTTGCTTTGGTCTTGGTTGTGTTTTAGTTTGTACTTGGAGGGTACCGTATTGTGAATGTTATACACATGATTGTGGGCGAGAAGGTTAAGCCTTGCATTTGATCCATTGTTGGTTCAATTTTTCCTTGTTGATTCAATCATGTTGTGTTGGATATTTTGTGTCGAGTGTCTAGAGAGAGTGGCTCTAGTGGGGGCTAGCGCACAAAGGGGCTGTCAGGGTAACCCACGTAGAGTTGTATTAATTAGTGATAACTTAAGTAATAAACCATGGGTGGGAATTAAACACTAATAAGATAATTGTGAAGCCTCGTTCGCCTGTTAGTGCTATCACAGACTAAAGGGGACCGAGAAGGCCGTGGTTGGCAAGGTCGTTGCCTTGTCATCATGAAAGGTTAACGACTCCGCATGAGTAACCCTATGGAGCGACGGCTTGAGATAGGCTGTCAGGAGAACCATAGATGGAGGCGGCACCTTCACTTGGTTGTCTAGAGAATCCATGTAGAGATGGAGGCGACACCTTGTGATAGGTTGTCAGGATAATCCATGTGAAACCATGCGATGACACTCTTGTCTAACATTCTATTTGTGTTGATTTACTAAAGTCCTCTGGAAGTGATTTATTGATTTGTCTTTGGTCATTGTTTGAAGTAGTCTTTGATATTGTGTCTTGAGTTTCATTGATGTTGTGATTGTGACTTGTTATGTTCGGAAGTGGTTTACTGTTGTACCTTTGGATTTGTCGTTGTTGAGTTTCTAAGTGGTCTTTAATGTTAAGTTGTCTTTTTGGAGTTAGTCTTTGTTTTTGTTAGGCGTGCTTGGTCGGGGACCCTTCCTTGTCTACTCTCAGCATGAGGGTGGTTGGGTGGAACGTGCTTCGCACCCCGTTGGGTTTCCCTTTCTGTTGCAGATGTATCTTTTATTGCAGGGCTCTATGGTGGATGTTGATGATCCAGTAATTCTTTGTACCAGATGTATGTTATACTTCGGATGTAATGTAATCATTGATGTATTGTCTCCCACGTGTGTTGGGATGACCATGTTGTAAATTGTATATGTAGTTATTGGGATGTATGTTCAGACAGTTGTATTTTACTATCATTTGGATGTGATGTATATTCAGGCCTTGTATTTATTCAAGAACTGTCACTTGTAATAGTTGGTTATGTTATGTTGTATCTATCGAAATATGTAACACTTTATATCTGTATAATTACATGTTTTGTCATATGTGCATATGGTATTCATATGGTTATTGTTAATGGATATTTTAAATGATGAGATGGGAATGAATAGATTTATGTAATTGTTTAATTATCATTATCTTATTGTCGTTGTTATGGGTTAGTATAGTAATGTCACCTTCTGTACCCCAATGGAACTAGTCGTGTAACTTAATACATTGTTATTGGAATACTTAAGTAAGTTAGTATGTTCTTTTTAAAAAAAAAAAAATTGTTCTGTTGTTAGTAGTTCCTTTGTGGTTCGCACGGCGGGGTGTTACAGCTTGGTATCAGAGCCAAGGTTTGTAACGCTGGGTCCTCTGGGTAGTTTGTGTCCGTTAGGCAACCTTCGCATAACTCTTGATCTTACATAACTTTAATCATTGTGCAGGATCATGCCTCGAGGTAGAGGTCGTGGCCAAAGAAGAGGCCGAGGTGGTGGTCATAGAGTCAACCGCTAAAGTCCATCACCGCCAAGCATTCGTGGTTCAGTGCACGAGGAATGACTAAGTCCTCAACACAATGTGTCAGGCGGTGGACAAAATCAGGGACAACCTGGTTTGGATGGACAATTGCAGCACATTCTTGGAGAGATTCTTGGTCATTTGGGACCTAGGCCAGATGAGGTGCAACAAGTTGAGAGAGAAAGAGAGAGGTCACCGAGGCATAGGGATACAGAAGTGGTTCAAGATGCAGTCATAGCAGGCCATATGAGAGATCTAATGCGAGCACACCCTCCTACTTTTGATGGTTCTGGAGGAGGTTTGGAAGCTGAGACATGGTTAATTGACTTAGAGCGATGCTTTGCGATTTACCCCTATGGTAGCAATACCAAGGCTCGGTGCACAGTTATGCACCTGCGAGGTTTCGCATCTACTTGGTCGCGTCTTGAAGAACAAAAGTTACACCTTGAGATCAGTATGGTCACATGGGAGTTGTTTCTAGACAGGTTCAGGGCTTGTTTTCTTTCAGATCATTGGAGGCAACGTAGGGCTGATGAGTTCCATGACCTTAGGTAGTTGTCGATGTCAGTAGAGCAGTAAGAGCGATGCTTCTATGAGTTGAAGCAGTATGCAGGTATCAACCACGATGAAGGGATGTTAGTGCAACATTTTGTTCGGGGCTTAAATGCCCAAACTAGTGGTGGCGTGAGAGTCTTCCAGCCGAAGACAATGGAGGTAGCGGTCGAGAAGGCTCGGTTGGTTGAAGAAAATATAGCTATGGCTCTGGGCAGACATATAGGAGGTTAGATGGGTAGTACGCCAGCTTCAGGTGTTGTTTCGCATGGAGGTCAGATGGGTGAGCAACAACAATGCTCTCTATCTCAATAGGGAAATAGATCGCAGAACAGGAAGTTTTGAAGTTGGCAACGTAATAGACCTGATCATTTTGTACAGCCGGCACAAAGTATACAGTCAGCACCGTCACGAGGTAGCTTTCAACAATTGAGTGCACCAGTTGGAGTCAGAGGCTTTGGGCAAAGCACAGGTTGCTTCTCATGTGGGCAGCATGGACATATTGCGAGGAAGTGCCCTCAAGGGAACACTACAGGTTTTAGTCAAGCACCAGCCGCTTTTGAGCTGACAGTAGGTGATGCGGGTAGAGCTTATCATGTGTTTGCGGGTTTTGCGGGACCCAAGTGATGAGACTTCAGTGACATGGGATAATGCATTCCATATTAGTGAGGATTATTTTGTTTTGTTTAGTTACTGGTTTCCAGGAGTAAGCCATATTCTAGGGGGGGGAGATGTAATACCCCCATGTTTCTAATACTATTTACTACTATTGTTTGCTTTTATATGTTAGTGTGATACTGAATTATGATGGTGATTGATTCATCGGTTTGGTGTGTGCGGATGTGTAGTTTAGTTGATTGCTACAATTGATATTGTTATTATGATTTATGATACTCTGTATGTAGGGTTTGGATTATTTTATTATGTAATGCTTTCTCTCTAATGTTTTATATGTCGATGTGATAATCCTATGGTGATCATATTATTTGAATTCAGTATTATTTTTTTAATGAAATGGTTTAATAATTAGTAATGATGCAATAGTTAAGTATCATGTTATCTTATGATCAATTTGGTTAGAAATGTTAGTTTGTTATTGATCTTGTAATTGTTAGAATAGATTAGTTTGTTATTGATATTGTAATTGTTAGAATAGATTAGGTGAGAGGACAGTGTAGCATCACTCGTTCACGAGTGCCCTGCTACACTGCAATTCCTTCTCACGATAGGATGTTTGATTATATATATACATGTGCTACTTGATGTTTATTTGGATGCAGGATTGCAGGAATAAGTCTCGATTCCACCTGCTTCGACAGGACAGGGCGAGCAATAAATTAACCCAATGGGTAAAAATGTTGAAAAAGGGAGTAGGTTTGGAAGTGTCCCCGTCCCAAGTCCGTCATCCTGTTGTACGTTATTGTGTCATGACTGAAGTGTTTGTTCTCGTTGATTGTGTAGTTCGATTGTTGAAGTATTCATTTTATTTATGGTTCATGTTTCTTTAATTAACCTTATTTTATAAGATAATTTATTAAAGTTGTCTAGTTGTTTTGATTTAATGGTGAGCTATTAGAATGTTAAATTTGAATATATAGTAAATTAAAAAGGGATTTAATTTATTAAAAGAGTAAATAATAATTTTAAATTAATATTGTTGATAATAATTAAATTAAATGAATATTGATAAGGATAATTTAAATATTATCTTTTTATTAATATTAAATTAGCAAATCATGCGGGGATAATATCTAGATTTAATAAATTATTTTAATTAAAATTGTAGATAAGTTGTGCTTTTAAAAGCTAGAAAAAGGACCAATAAGAAGAGAGGCTTTTTGAAAAAAGAAAGCGGAAGAGCTTTATTGAATATTTATTTTGATTTATTATTTTTATGAGAAAAGGATTGACACACAGAGTTTTTGCTCTGTTGTTTTGGGATCTAGAAAAGAAAAATAAATAAAAAAAGATAGTTTTTGGGTTTGGTGGTCTTTTGGCTAAAGTTAGTGTGGTGTTGAAAGAAAAGAGATTTTCAGAAGAACGTTAAAGGCCAAGGATCGAGAAAAGAGCTGAAGGCAGGAAGTCGAAAAGAGGATTCAGAAAGGATTCTTCACCAGGCGAAGGATTCCAGGTTTTCTTCTGTTATTTATTATTATTTCTGTTGTGCTTTGAACAATATCTGTTGGCTGTGTTTTGAAAAATTTATAGAAAGAAGTTCTGTGATTTGAAGATTTATTCGTATGAAACCCTTAATTCTTCTGTTGAAAACATTAGTAAATCTTTTTGATATTTCTTCAATATAATTTAGTTGTGAAACTTATTGTTTGAAAAATAAATCATTTAGGTTGAGGTTGGATTTATTTGTCAGAACTGGATGAATTTTATTGAAAATCTGTGGTCATATGATTGTTTGAATATCTGGGTAAATATATATTGATATACACACTGTATATATATTAAAAAAAAGAAAAGATTAAATATATACACATATTATTATTTTGTCTAAATCATTGGAATGGATATATATATGAATTTTATGTATTTGTGTAAATTTGATTATATGAATATTGAATAATTATATATTTAATTGGTGTTATGTTCTGTTAATGTTTCTCTGTACTTTCATACGAAATTGAGTTTTAATATAAAAAAATAAATAAATTATTATATTATATATGTGTATGAGCGAATTTAATTTGTTTGCAATTCGTATTCTTTTTTAAAATATGAAAATTTATATATGAAGGAAATATTAAAAAAATTATATATATATAATAAATTTAAATTTTATTGGGGGTGGGGGTCGGCCGAGGCCGTACCACCCACGGCCCCACTGTGGCGCTGCGGCCACCATAGGGTGGTACGCAGTACCACTGCCTGCGGGGGCCGTAGCCACCACAGGGTGGTTGTACCACCACCTGTGGGGGCTGCGGCCACCACAGTGTGGTACCATGTCACATTAATGGTACTTTGAATTTGTTTTATTTTATTTATTTTTTTGTTTTTATTTTATTTATTATAAGCTTTAATTCACTTTTTTTATTCTTTCGATTTTGGTGTATAGTAATATATTTATATATTTAATTTATAATTTTTTTTAAAAAAAATCACATTTAGTTAATATATTTTTATTGTATAATTTTTTTTAAAATATGATATTTATTTAATGTTTTTATAAAATGATTATTTTAATATATGTATATTCTTCATGTGAGTTAGTAAAATTATTGGGTAATCTAGGCAATTTCCTCCTGCTATATGTTTTGATCGATGCGATTTGAAATAAATGGTATATATATATATATATATATATATATATATATATATATATATATATATATACATATATATATATATATATATATATATATATATATATATATATATATATATATATATGCATTTAAAGAATTTAAGGAGTTGAGATTTTGAATTAATGATATAATATTTACTAGTATGTAATGATATAGTCTTTTTGGGAAAATTAGAAGTAAACGATGTGTTTGATTTAGTTATTTATTCTCGAGTTGTGGATTTATTTATTTGATGGAATTTGTTGTCCGTGGCTAATTGTATTGTGGCGTTGTTTATTCTTTGGTTACTCTCAAGATTATGCATTTTTATTTAATTTGATTTTCTTAAACTTGAGTTTAGGTCATGTAGAAAACCTTAGAGTTAACTTATTCAGTTATAGGATTCGAAGTTGTGGTTAGGTTTCCAGAGGCGGGGATTACCGTTGTGTAATTATGATCTCATATTTTGATGCTTGGTCTTTGCTTTGGTCTTGGTTGTGTTTTAGTTTGTACTTGGAGGGTACCGTATTGTGAATGCTATACACACGATTGTGGGCGAGAAGGTTAAGCCTCGTGTTTGATCCATTGTTGGTTCAATTTTTCCTTGTTGATTCAATCATGTTGTGTTGGATATTTTGTGTTGAGTGTCTAGAGAGAGTGGCTCTAGTGGGGGCCGACGCACAAAGGGGCTATCAGGGTAACCCACGTAGAGTTGTATTAATCAGTGATAACTTAAGTAATAAACCATGGGTGGGAATTAAACACTAATAAGATAATTGTGAAGCCTCGTCCGCCTGTTAGTGCTATCATAGACTAAAGGGGACCGAGAAGGCCATGGTTGGCAAGGTCATTGCCTTGTCGTCATGAAAGGTTAACGACTCTACATGAGTAACCCTATGGAGCGGCACCTTGAGATAGGCTATCAGGAGAACCATAGATGGAGGCGGCACCTTAACTTGGTTGTCTAGAGAATCCATGTAGAGATGGAGGTGGCACCTTGTGATAGGTTGTCAGGATAATCCATGAGAAACCATGCGATGACACTCTCGTCTAACATTCTATTTGTGTTGATTTACTAAAGTCCTCTAGAAGTGATTTATTGATTTTTCTTTGGTCATTGTTGGAAGTAGTCTTTGATATTGTGTCTTGAGTTTCATTGATGTTGTGATTGTGACTTGTTATGTTCGGAAGTGGTTTACTGTTGTACCTTTGGATTTGTCATTGTTGAGTTTCTAAGTGGTCTTTAATGTAAAGTTGTCTTTTTGGAGTTAGTCTTTGTTTTTGTTAGGCGTGCTTGGTCGGGGACCCTTCCTTGTCTACTCTCAACACGGGGGTGGTTGGGTGGAACGTGCATCGCACCCCGTTGGGTTTCCCTTTCAATTGTAGATGTATCTTTTATTGCAGGGCTCTTTGGTGGATGTTGATGATCTAGTAATTCTTTGTACCAAATGTATGTTATACTTCGGATGTAATGTAATCATTGATGTATTGTCTCCCACGTGTGTTGGGATGACCATGTTGTAAATTGTATATATAGTTATTGGGATGTATGTTCAGATAGTTGTATTTTACTATCATTTGGATGTGATGTATATTCAGGCCTTGTATTTATTCAAGAACTGTCACTTGTAATAGTTGGTTATGTTATGTTGTATCTATCGAAATATGTAACACTTTATATCTGTATAATTACATGTTTTGTCATATGTGCATATGGTATTCATATGGTTATTGTTAATGGATATTTTAAATGATGAGATGGGAATGAATAGATTTATGTAATTGTTTAATTATCATTATCTTATTGTCATTGTTATGGGTTAGTATAGTAATGTCACCTCGTGTACCCCAATGGAACTAGTCGTGTAACTTAATACATTGTTATTGGAATACTTAAGTAAGTTAGTATGTTCTTTAAAAAAAATATATATGTTCCGTTGTTATTAGTTCCTTTCGGGTTCGCACGGCGGGGCGTTACAATTTATATAACATATTTCATATTTTAAAATGTCAAAATTTTCCATCATTGTCATGGATTGAACTTTTTGTTAGATTTATTCAAACAAGGGTTAAAATAAAATAAATATTTCTTACCTTCCTTAATCCCAATCAAAGTTTTGATATCACCTGTTAGAAAAAATTACTAGGTTGATTACATAATAATCATAATGTAAAGATCAAAGACATACCACGAGATTACACAATATCTATCTTAGCAAAACCATCAAGAAGGAAAAAATCAACCTCCAAAAGTTTTCAAACTAAATATATTATTAAAAAATGAAAACATTACAATACATTTATAGAGTCTCCATTAATACTCTTGAAACATCAAACCCCTCCAATATATCATCCATGTATCTAAAAATGCATCCACACATCCCATACAATGCTTCACATATACACTCAACATGATAGATCTATACAAGTGATAGCCAAATCAAACAACCAAATATTCAAATCCAACCACTAAACTTATTCTTTCATTTATACAATTAAGCTCACACAAAACAACCAAATGATAAGATAAAACCATGTGCCTCAAAGCCATCAGATCATAAAACTATTGACCCAACATTTACTTTTTGGTACTAAGTTTTATTAATATTAATTATTTTTCTCATGTGTAACCCACACACAAAATATTCACCCATTGAACCACATACAAATTTACAAGTGGACCCAAATAAATATTTAATGTGACTAAACACATCTCTAGAGACGCACCATAAATAAATATTCATTTTAGATATTAAACTAATTTTTTTCATGTGAAATATTTACAACTCTTTTCCTAGTAGATTTCAAATACTAGCTTCTTATAAAAATAATTAATAATAATTATATATATATATATATATGAGAAGAAATATGAATCGATGTCATGCATGTCTTTGGTGTTATAGGAATTAATCCATCCCAATATATATTTCTATAGATAAGGTATAGTTGGAAAAATCATGCATATGATAATGGCTTAATAAATGGGATGTTATTCCTAAAATGAAATATAATAGAGATGGCATGATCGAGATAAAATGTCAACTTCCCATTCATAGTGCCTAATTCCCAATAGGATGCCATCCTCAAGCCACTAGTACACTTGAATTGCCCTAGTGGTGGAGAACTTGTACTCTCGAAAGGTCACAAGTTCAAATCCTACAAGGGGTAAGGTATGTACACATCGTATTGTGGAGCATGAGTTAGGTGCCTCCCTCATATTGGGAGTATGAAGAGTCCCATATATTGTAAGGAATCTGTAGACCCAAAAACAAACTGCTTGGTATCGTGGACTATGAAAGGACCTTTTCTTTCGTTTTTCCTTTTTTCTTCCTTTCTAGGGGACACATGTGGATCACTTTCCATCCTTAAGATGGTCAATTGGGCATGCGAATGTACCTCAATTGTAATAGAGGCATTAAGACATCAAAAAAGGATAAAAAAGTAGATTCTTTTTTTTTTAAATAAAAAATAAACATCAACTCTTCGGCATACATTTTTCTATGAAAAAACAATAATTTAGACATGAGGGAGCACTAAGGGAATCGCTTATTATAACTATGGAGAAAAAATATAAAAATAAATTCATTTATGAAATTTGGGCACTTTGGAATGAAAAGAAAATTCATGATCCCATCTAGTTTGCGGTCTAATATTTATTTAAATAATAGATAAGAGCTTTATTTTGGATCTAGGTTATATTAATGTTAAAATATTAAAGTGTGAGAGGTTTCTCACAAGTCAAGAATAATTCATTATTATATTGAAAAGTTCAAAAAAAAAAATTGAGTGATGTCTTCAATATGTCTATAAGACTAGATAAACTTTTAGGAAGTGAGTTTCGGTTAGTAATATCATAATTGAATCTTCAAGAACATAGTAAATAATTCTATTTTTTTCATTTTTTTAATATTTCAACACTTTTTCTCGTCTAAGTTATTTCTAGGTATTTTGAATTTAACTATAATTAAAATCTAAATATTAATAAATTTTTAAATATTATTGTGATACTAAACAAAAATAAAATAACCTTACATAAAATATATAGAGGAAATAAATATGAGTAAGAAATAATAACTAAATTACCATAGATAAAGATTAATGTGAGAAAGACATATCTTATTATCCATCTAAAAATGTAATGAAATAAAAAATATAAATATGTAACCCAAATTTGGAGAGAAGATTTATTTGACTACATTAGATGAATTTTCTATTTATAATTTTAAATTGGATCTAATATTCCTAGAAGAAGGAAAGTGTACTTTGTATGTTGTGTGACTATGCAAAAAAATTGGTTAGTTCCATGTTGTAGAAGTGATCTTTATGCCTATGAATTTGATCTCTAACTCGTGCAAATGTCCTTTAAATGCATATTTGACCCTAAATTTTGTACCTATAATGGCAAATTGGTAGTATAGATAATCATGTTTTAGAGCTTTCTTTGCAAGGAGCTTCTCTTTGGTGAAGCCATTAGAGATATAACTTAATTCCATTTTGGAAAATATGGAAGAAAATATACAATTAATGCAAATGACAATATTGTGCTAAATAATAACTAAGAGAATGAAATTTAAACAAAAATATTATCTTTAGTGACCTAGTTTAAAATAGGGTTTTTGAACTTTTTTATATATAGGCTAATGCAAATGCAATTGCAATAGCTAATCCTATTCATTTAATAGCATATGTAACAGTATTTTTTTAGGTGTGATGCTAGTAGGGAGAAATTATGTGGGAAGGATATGGTAATGCATGACATAGTGTTTCATATTGCTTGATAAATAATAATGGGCATGTGCAGGATCATGATGGGCCAAAAAGTGGCGATATGATGGGTATGTGTAGGGTGTGTGGCTGACGACTTTTTTTAACCCAAAATTGATGAAATGAAAAGGGTTTTTAAATGAGATTCTCAGCTTTCCACCAATATAAATTATGCTTTACTTTGAATGTAATAAATAATTATTATTTATTTTCTATTTGAATTATGACTAAAGTCTTGATTGATAGGTTGATTAAAAAATATATATGCTTTCAAACAGTATTACATTTTTTCAATCCAAAACATGTGTCACATTCTATGCTTCACATACTATAGATTTTAAAAAAAACTAAATTTCATGAAGTTTTGACCAAGTTAAGGTGGTAGACATACAAGTTTTTTATATTTTTTAAAATTTGTAATAAAAAATTCATAACTAATTATTTACTTGGAAAAAAATTACAAAAAAATATGCATCACATCGGAACATGAGTCTTCTACTTATATCCAAAATCTTATAATTTTTTTTTATCATTTTATTGTGGTTAGGATGGTCAGACAGACACCTACTTATATTTTCCTACTTATATTTTCCCTGATATTTAAGTACCACTACATTGAAATTTCAAATTTTCACCAAATAGATTTGAAAAAAAAAAACTTAGTAGTTTAGAAACTACATTCTATTTGCTACAAATTCTATTCTTACATATTTTTGAAATAATATAGATAACTTATTCAAATTTTTACGTCAAGTCGCCTAACTCTTATTTTTTTGAATTTTTTGCAACTTAAGAGCCTATTTTTTCCATGATGATCCTGCATATACCCTAATGTAGGACTTGTATCCTTTGATACACAACCTAGGTGCATAGTTTCAAAGTTTTGGTTTGCAAGTTGACACATAGACTAGTTAATATTAAGTCAACTTAGGATCAAAGTGAAAATTTAAAAATGTGAATCAAATTATTTATCGCAAAACTAAAGTACCACATAAATTACTTGGTTATCTACTTATACAACCATGCAAAGTGACATATAAAACGAAAGATAAAAAATACAATATATAAATTTTTGACCCTTCGAAATAGTCGCCTCTTATTATCATTTAATTTTGGAAGAATATTT
Source organism: Sequoia sempervirens (assembly GCA_007258455.2). NCBI lineage: Eukaryota > Viridiplantae > Streptophyta > Pinopsida > Cupressales > Cupressaceae > Sequoia > Sequoia sempervirens. The sequence continues at coordinate 28,963 of VDFB02366675.1, forward strand.
ATTTCCCCTAGAACTTATTCTTAAGACTAAAAACTAAATGAGATTTTTAAAAAGTATACTTGTATTTTATAATTTTATATTGTTTTGAATAGAATTTATCATGATAACTTTCTAAAAAAAAATGAGTATGACCATATTTACACATGACCTATCATATATGTAAAATAAGAAGCATTTATTTGAGTGATAGTGATTCTTTATTCATATAATAATTATAACAAATTACTTTGAAACATACATAAACATCTAATACATAGCAATCTAATATTTCTATTAAATAAATGTTCTCATAGAATTCTAAATTGTTTTTTTTTATAATATATTGTATTACTCTACTAATTTAGAATTTAGAAACCTCAATAATGGCTTGAACAAATGGCAGTTTGAAGATGGTGTAGCTTTTGAAACTTGCTTTCTTGAAAAGTTGTTTAAATTCCATCTCTGATCTCTCCTTTTCACCAGTGAATAACATCAGTGACATATCAAATGCTAATCCCAAATTCCTTATATATTTTTCTTGTTCATCTTCATCAATTTTGGCTTCAACAATAATGGCATCCACAATCAGAATAATCCCATTGTCTGGTATGGACTCGTGAAAATTTTTCAACAATCTTACACAATCATCATCATCCCAATCATTCAAAATCCACTACAACACAATTTTCTATTAAATTTAAATTCCTACTAAAATATTATGAATTTTAAAGAAATATTTTAAAATAAGATCAAACATACCTTCATAAAAACTGTATTAGTTGGAAGAATATGTTCAAACATGTTGCCACTAATATGCTCTACTCCTACATCTTAACTCATCAATGAGATTTATATGTTAAACACTAAAACAAATAGACATGTTATGTCTATAATGTCCAAGAAGTTTACAAACAATAATGGTTCATATTAAAACTTACAAATAAAAGGAGGGTTTATTTTCATATTATTAACTAGTATCATAAGAAAAATAATAAATAAAATAACTAGCAATCATATTCCATGTGTAAGAGCATGGTGGTAGGATTAGATAAGTTGTGTAAATATCAATTAGTTTAGAAAAGAAAAATAAGCAATATTTTTAAAGAATCACAACCACTTCAAATATAATACAAGAATCTTATGGAACTCCAATTTATAGACTAATAGTATATTATAAATGAAATATTTTAGAAATTTGAGATTGATATTTACATCCATAGGAGTTTACAATGAAAGTCATTTCCTTGAGAATCCGTGTACATAAAAAGAAGAAGAAGCATTTTTTATGTGTCTATAACGGCTCTAGGAAAATTCATCGCCAGCAATTCACCGAGGGAAAATTCATTGCCAACAATTCACCGTGGGAAAATTCACCACCATGACAAATTCATCGTGGGAAAATTCACCGTCATGACAAATTCACCGCCAAGTTAAATTCACCGCCAGCAATTCACCGAGGCAGAAAATTAACTGCCATTAATGATTTTTAATATATGTTTCAAAAAAATTCAAATTTTTTTGCAAAAGAATAATTTAATTTATGATAATAAAAAATTAATCGCATTAAATTTATAGAATTTGATTGATGATAATAAAAATAAAATATTATTCAATAATGCAAATGAAAATAAAAATTACTATGAACCAAATATAACACAAAAATAAGGCAGGTGAAAATTATTTTTTTAAATTTTTCAAAGTTCACAAAATATATATAAAAAAACATTAATGCGGTTAATTTTCCACTTCGGTGAATTGCTGGCCATGAATTTAGCTTGGTGGTGAATTTGTCATAGCGGTGAATTTTCCCACGATGAATTTGTCATGGCGGTGAATTTTCCCACGGTGAATTGATGCCTGTGAATTTTCCATCGGTAAATTGATGGCGATGAATTTGCCGTATGCCGTCTATAACTGATAGAAATCTTCAAATATGTTGTCATCTATAGTTGATTTTACTTATTTTTTAGAAATCTCCATAATGATTTCTCTCATTGCAAAACTAGGGACTGAAAAAATCTTTTTCCTTCAGAGTCTTTTTGTCTTATTATTTTTCTTTCCTTCGAAACTTTGAATAAGTATAGTTGAGGTAGTTGAATTTGTAGAAAATGTGTTTCTTAGTGGCTTGAAATTAGTTGGAATATGATGAACACATGTTTTTTTATCCCATTATTTTGCTTTCCTTTGTTACTTTGAATAAGTATAGTTGAGGTGATTGAATTTATAGAAAATGTGTTTCTTAGTGGCTTGAAATTTGTTAGAATATGATGATCATGTGTTTTTTAATTTACGCTTAGAAGTTAGGAACTAGCAAATGTGATGTTAAATTTATGATAAGAGTAATTTACAGTAAAAAATTTGAGCTAGTATAGGAGATTTTACAAGAATGAATTCTTTTTTTGAGTATTTGAGGTGATATTAGAGATTAGCAAAGTGTTCCATGAGTCTTGTATCATTGTTAATGAAAGAAATCAAGCCTTAAATGAGGTTAAATAGATTGAATCCCAAAGAGGATCACATGAAATGTAATGTCTGTTGTACAAACCCTAAAGGACAAAACAATGCACACTTTTTTTAAAAAAAATAATACAAGTAAACATATAATGAACCATCAAACATAATTGCATGACACATTAACACCAAAACATCAAGTCCTTTGGGGCATGAGAGGTCACATCGCATAAAACCAACTCATAATGAAAGAGAACAGATAAAGATAACTGACCTTACTAATCATTGCATCCATCATAGACATTAAAATAACCATTTACCAAGATAACATCCATATAACCATAAATATAAGTATAAATACATCACATGATACAAACCATAATAAATCTCATAAACCATGAATGGTTACAAGGGTGCATATACAATACATCATCTTTTAATACATTACATTTTCACAATAAATGAAATAAAATAAAACCTCCCATACATGTGGGATAAATACATATTACAAATAATGTTTGAAATACAAGATGAATATCTGGTACAAGCTCCATCTGAAGAATACTATGAAGAATGAAAGTAGATGGGGAAACCAACGGGTGCGAAGCACGTTCCACCCGACCACGTGGGTTTAAAAAAAAACCCACCCCCCGTGCTCAGAGGTGACAAGGAAGTGACCACAACCAAAAATGCCACAAGACTAACTCCAATAAGAAAATCATAGTACAATAACTCCAATGGAAACAACTAAAGATTACATGGATAATAAATGACAACAACCAAGATTCAATCACAATAAACTCAAAGCTATAAAACACATCAAATGTAAATCAAAGGAAACAACCATAATCACTTTCCAAGTAAATCCAAGACAATAGTCGTAACACACTCCTAGAGGCAACCAAGAAAGCAAGAACAAGGGAAAATAGTGGACAGTGTCATCGCATAGCCCACATGGGTTATCCTAGCCCTTCCTCCAACATGTGGCATCGGCCCCCATCTATGGTTATCCTAGCCCTTCCTCCTACTTGAGGCGTCAGCTCCATAGGGTGACTCATGCAGAGCCATTAACCTCTCCTGAGGATGAGGTAACGACTTTTCCAACCATGGCCTTCTCAGTATACCATTAGTTTGTGATAGCCCTAATGGATAGACGAGGTATCCAAGATTATCTTATTATGTTAATACTACCCATCCCCCTAAGTTCTATTATTAGGTTTTCACTTGTTAATCTAACTCTTATGTGGGTTATCCTGAGCCCTTCCTCCTTTTGAGGCGTCGGCCCCCACGAAGAGCCACTCTCCTTGGAGACCCCAAAACATCATCAAAATCAAGGGTTGTACCATAAAGACCAAGGCATTAAATCTCAACAAATGACATGTGAGGCATTACCCATCTCACTAAAAGCACACAAAAAGAGTCTAAAAGAAAACTTGTACAACCCTTTCAAAATAAGAATACCAATAACTTGCTACATTAAGAGCACATAAAATGAGGATTATCGACCAACAATAAAATCAAGCTTGTGGAATCCTAAGGTTAACAACATCCATAGACAGGTTCTCAAATACAAATGGGTTCCCACATCGAAAAAATCCAGAACAATAATATAATGGTAAAAGAAAACCCAAACAAATTCACAAGATCTCATAACTAAGAAAAATCATATTAATTTTCGCACATTGTTTTCGTAGCACATAAATAAAATATGTTTAATTCTATTTCATAATCCCCATTTTCCTCAAAACAATTTGAAATAAAAGTTCAATAATAATTTTGACATAAATTATTAATTTGCTTCATTTTAATTAACCATCATAACTAAATTTCATAGTTTCATAGTCATACAAGAACAATATATCCTAATATTTATATTTTATATATACAAATATATATATATACAAACAATTGCATATATAAATATATATACATATAAAATACATATATATATTTAATTCACTATTTAATTTAAATTTATAAGTAATCAGACAGGTTAAATGTTGGGTACTCAAATTGTACTCATGCCAATACTCAATGAAAAAATATATATATGTATATATATATAAATATATATATATATATATATATATGTATATATATACATATATACATATATATATATATATATATATATATATATATATATATATATATATATATATATATGTATATATATACATATATATATTTATATATATATATATACATATATATATATATATATATATTTATATAGATATATAAATATAATAAAACAAAAATAAAAAGAAAGTTTAAATCGCATATGTAGTGACCAACCATAGCTAGGCGCAGGGACTGCGCACAACAGTCCTCGTGACTGCTGTGGCAGTATTGCCTGGCACAAAGGTAGAGGGGGAGGGTATGGCCCAGCTGTCCCCCCCATAAGCATTAATTTTTTTTTTTATAAATAAAACAAGGATGCAACAAGGAACCAATTTCGCACAGGTTCGTCCCCAGAAAGAAATTATTTTTCAAAAATAAATTTAATATTTATATATATGTATATATATATATATTCAACAGGACTACAGTAACATTGAAAACACATTTTCTTCAAATAAAAATAAATATTTAAATCTATTTATCTCAAGAGGAATGATTTTCCCATAAAAAAAACTTATAAACACACTGGACAATTTCAGAGACCCAATTATTTTCCATTTGCTTGTTACCCAGAAGATTTCTAAAACCCCATAAGATTTCATTTTCTTTTATAGAGAAACCTATTTATTTATTTTTAACTGATTCGGAACAAACAAAGAATAGAATGGAACCTGAAGTCCTACGCTTGCCGAAGAATTGATGAATCTTTTCTTGAATTCCAAACAACCTTTTTGAAGAGCTCCCCTTTCTTCCTTCAGAACTTCTCCACCTGATTTCCTTGATCAATTTTCTAATCTAATATTTTAATTCAGAAGATCCTCCCCTCCACAATGAAAGAGTGAAACAATTAAACAGAGAAAACCCCAGAGTATCCAATTTTTCTAGAACTCATATTTTGAAACTTCTGTCAATTTTCCCGTGAATGAAAATCTCTCAATTTTACTATTAAATAAAAAGATATCTGAACCTCTTTTTCGAAAAATCCATAAATCAAAATTAAAAGAAGCTTTCTATTTCATTACTAGCTTTCCAGGAAAAAAACTCAACATTCATTGGTCCCTTTCTTCTTTTCTTGCTTTTCTTGATTTTTTTCTATTTAACAACACTTTTTTTTTAATTTTGATTTTGCAAACTATACTTGCAATTCACACAATTTTAAATTATTTAATTATTTTATTTCATTAATTATCCTCAACATGCTATTTTAATTAATTTATCTAAACACCAATTTTAAATAATTTAATTTACACCTTTCAATAAATTACATGGATTTTTAATATAAGACTTTTATGTTTTAATGTAAACTATTCCAATACTCTTATCAGACATTTATTAACATCATCTAATTATTTAAATTACATCATCCTATATACACCAACATAAAAATAAGTATCAAAAGTACACTCGCACAAAACAACTATTATAAAATCCAAAAATGACAAAGGTCAAAGATGCCCAATACCACTAAACATAAAATAGGTTGGCAAACTTGGGATGGGGTGAATTTCTTGTCATATCTATTTCAACTTCATGCCTGTTTGGTTAAATTGATGCTCACCCTGTCCTGTCGAAGTAGGTGGAATCGAGACTTTGTTCCTACAATTCTTGCATACAAACAAGGTGTGTACAACATGTATATATATAATCAAAGCATCACATCATGAGAAGGAATCGCAGCATAGTAGGGCACTGACAAATGAGTGGTGCTACAATGTCCCCTCACGAAAGCTATAATTACAATTACAACATCAAGTATAAAATAACATTGCTAAACTAAACTGATCACATCATATCATCATAAAAACATTACTAATCCATTGCATCAAAATATACTACTGAAATCAAATTAAACATCACCAAACCAAATGTAACCATAATGGCATATCATAATATCCATGTCATCAAATAAGGTAGCATAATCATCAAGCAGTCTAAATGGTGCAGAAGCACCCAAAGGTTATCATAGGTTGTTTAGGATAGTCTTGTCTAGGACAACTAGGCAATAAAACTTAGTTCATTTGGATGTATGCCTCAATGGAATTTTTGATTAGGTGTTGATCATCTGATGAAGGTCATGTTGACCAATGGATACGCCTAAGGTTTTTGCTCAAATAAGGTTTGGACCTTTTAGGCCTTTTAGGTGTTTCTTTTCAATTTTTGCAAATAATGCTCAATTGGAGCTACAAGCGGCCAAGAAGAGCCCAAGGGAGTGATAACTAAATTGGAGGCCCTATTTATGGAATTCCTTAGCATTAGTGTAGGGTTGGAAGCATTTGCATTTCTTTGAAGTTTTGTGCATTCAAGGATAAACATTGTGGTTGTGTGCTAATTTTCTGATTTTTAACTTGAAGTAATGCTTTAATGGATTGAACAGGGCACTGTAGTTAGTGTAGGATGTAGTATAATTAATATTAAAGTTTTGTGTGGCATTTAGATAGGTTTCTAATTTGTTTTCAGCCTTATTTTGAAATAATTTTGTTTCTTCACCATTGCTGGTCTGAACAAGGCAGTTTTGTGTAAATGGAGTGTTAGTTAACTTTCCCACCATACAAATTGTATGGCCCTTTGGGAATAGTGACTAGACTCCATGGTTGTAAATATTGTAGGGTTTAGGTTCCTTGAAAGCATAGGAGCTGCTGGAAAAGTCTTGCCCAAGGCGAGCCAGGGAAGAGTCCTGCTAGGGAAGACCTTAGTGCAGAGCACTTAAATTGCAGGGGTGTCAACTTTTTGACAAATCACTGCTTGGAGAAGATATATAAGTGTGTTTCCAATGCTTAGTATGGAGGAGTAAGCTTCATCAATCCATTTGGTGAAGAAAGAACTTGACATTTTGCGGAGAGGTCAGGAAAGGGCTTAAAAAACCCTAGTATTGCTCATTTTCAAGTTAAGCCCTTGTACGGTCAGCTGAGACCCAAGACCCCAAAAATATTTGAGAGGTGGGTATATGAATCAGGAATCCCAAGAAAATATTGGGTGTTCTTTGGAAATATTTGGAGAACTAACCTGATTTCTCAGAGAAGAAGACCTAATTGGGGCTCCTAGGCTAGTAGCCTTTTTAGGTCTAAAAGAGGGTTTCGTGAAAGTGACCTATAGATGGAGCTAGGTGGACTCCTAATACACTTAATAGGATGGTTTGACGATGTTAGAAGCATCTCCACACCCCGGCAAAGCTAATTTCAAGATTTGGAGGATTTGTAGCCTTTAGGGTGGATTAAGGGCTAAAGCAAGGGTTTCAAGATTGCACCAAGTCTTGACTTGGTAGGAGGTTCTTTATTGGTAGTTGGGGTTGGCATGGAAAAACCAGGGGATACTAAGTAAAGAAAGGTCCTATAGGTTGAAGTGGTGGAGACAGACACCTTAGAAGTCTTCCAACAAGGCTTAGAGCATGAAACTGTGATTGTTTCATCCAACCTCCCTATCAGATTGGGATCATAGCAACAAAAGATTTGGGATAGAATAATATATATCAGAGGTTGAGTCTAGTGGTTCTACTGGCATGGTGAAAAATGCAGAATTGGCCAAGAAGGTCGAAGAATAGGAGGAAGACAATAGGCTATTGAGGGAAAGAATAGCCCAACTTGAGCAAGCAATGAGTAATGTGCACTTGGAAGGAAGGGTACCAAAGAAAGAAGAGGTTGCAGAGGAAGACAAGATCCCTGAACTTGACCCTATTTTGCAAGAAGATCTTTTCTTGAAGGCATTGAAGGATTTGAGTGGAAAATCATTTGAAGGCATACCATTGTTTAGTGGGAAAATGGAAGCTGATCTAGTCATGGATTGGATAGAGGGAATGGAAAACCATTTTGAGTGTGATGGAGTCACTGAAGAACATAAGATGAAGGTGGAAAAGTCAAGATTAAGAGGTTTTGCCTTGACATGGTGGAAGTTCATTCAGACAGAGAGAGAAAAGGAAGGAAAGAATCCTATTTCTACTTGGAAGGGAATGGTTGCCAAGGTGAGAGAAGCATATATGCCAGATGATTATGAAATTCAGTTGCACAAGAAAAGATAGAGCTTGAGACAAAAAGACCAAGATTTAAATTCCTATATAGAGGAGTTCCAAAAACTTTGCATGAGGTCTAATGTAACTGAGGAAGAAATTCTTAAGGTGGCTAGGTATCTTAACAGCTTGAAGTGGAACATTCAAGAGGAGATGACTCTTCTAAGTCCCAAAATAGTGCACCAATGTTATCAATAGGCTATAAATATTGAAGATAGGAGTAAGAGGAAACAAGATCATGCTTCTAAAAGCAGAGGTAAAGGAAGAGATAAAAGAGGACATAGAGGTGGATACCAAGGTAGAGGGACTGAACAAAGAAGTCGGGGAGAGTCTAAACTCATAGAGCATGGAAGTGAAACAACTTCTAGAGGAAGCTATGGAAGAGGTAGAGGACCTCAAGGAGGTTCAAATAGAGGAAGAGGAGCAGGCAGAAGTAACTCATATTTGCTAGTATGAAGTGTTACAACTGTGCTCAAGTAGGACATCCAACTTATAGGTGCCTGAAGAAAGCATCTTCATCAAATACAAAAAAGAGAATAACATATGCTCAAGAAGACACTATGAGTGTTAAGTCACCAGAGGTTAGTCACATTGAGTTAGAAATGGGGGAAAACTTGATGTTTAGCAGGGTTCTAATCAGACAACCAGTCAAAGAGGAGCCAAAGCAAAGGAGAGCCTTATTCAAGGTAAGATGCAAAATACTTGGAAAGGTGTGCAAGGTTATAGTGGATTCAAGGTCTACTGATAACATCATCTTTGAGGAGGCAGTGAGGAAGTTGAAGTTGGAGAAAGTACCCCACACTAACCCTTACAAGGTGGCATGGTTGAACAAAGGGAAAAGTGTTCTTGTAAATGAGTAGACAATGATGGAATTCTCCATTGGAGGATACAAGGACAAGTTGATTTGTGATGTGTTTCCCATGGATGCATGCCATATTATATTGGGTAGACCATGGTAGTATGGCAGAGGAGCCATCTATGATGGAAAGGAGAACAATATCTCATTCAAGAAGGATGGAAAGACATTCAAACTATAGTCACTGTCAGATGAGGAAGAAGGACAGTCAAAGACCCCTAGTGTCTTGTTAAGTAGTGGCAAGGAATTAATCAACACTCTACAACAAGGAGGGGAAGGATATGTGGTCATGGTACAACCCAAGGAGGAAGATAAGACCAAGAAGATAGTCATACCAGGAGCAGTCCAGAAGCTACTTGAGAAGTTCAAGGACATAGTCAGTGATGGAACTCCAGCAACCTTACCTCCAAAGAGAGCCATCAGTCATCAGATTGACTTCATACTAGAGTCTTCATTTCCAAACAAAGCAGCTTACAAGCTTACACCAGATCATAACCTAGAAGTAGCTAGACAAGTGTAGGAGTTGTTAGACCAAGGACTAATTAGGAAGAGCATCAGTTTGTGTAAAGTACCAGTGGTCTTAGCAACCAAGAAAGGTGGTAAGTGGAGGTTATGCACTAATTCTAGGGCTATAAATAGAATTACAATCAGATATGCATTCCCTATTCCTAGGATTGAGGATTTGATGGATTGTCTTGGAGGAGCTTAGTATTTCACCAAGTTGGATCTCAAGAGTGGATACCATCAGATCAGAATCAAAGATGGGGATGAGTGTAAGACAGTCTTTAAGACAACTGACAGGTTATATGAGTGGAGAGTTATGCCATTTTCCCTCTCAAATGCCCCTAGCACATTCATGAGGCTCATGAATGAAGTGTTTAAGGATTTCACAAGTATATTTGTGGTTGTATATCTAGATGATATACTCATCTTTAGTAAGATAGCAGAAGAACATCTAAAGCATGTGGAGTTGGTTCTTAAAAGATTACAAGAGAAGAGGTTATCCATCAACCTAGAAAAGTGTGAGTTCTTCAAGCAAGAGCTTGTGTATTTAGGGTTTTTAGTATCCCAAGGATCATTGAAGATGGACCCAAGCAAGGTGGAAGCTATCCTAAATTGGCCTACACCAACCACAAGGACAAAGGTAAGGAGTTTTCATGGGTTAGCTCAATTTTATAGGAAGTTTATAAGGAATTTTAGTGGCATATGTGCACCAGTCATTGATACAATAAAAGGTGGCCTAAAAACTAAGTTCAAATGGACTCTTGAAGCTGAGAAGGGTTTTGAGAAACTGAAACAAGAAGTGGCAACTCAACCCATCCTTTTGTTACCTAGTTTTGATAAGTTATTCACTATGGAATGTGATGCTAGTGGAATTGAAGTAGGAGGAGTACTAAGCCAAGAAGGTAGGCCTATAGCTTTCTTTAGTGAAAATCTCAATGAAGCTAAGAAAAAGTATTCTACCTATGACCTAGAACTGTATGCTCTAGTACAGTCACTTAGAAAGTGGAGGAATTATCTCCTACCTAAAGAGTTTGTAGTTTTTACTGATAACTAGGCACTTAGCTACATCAACACACAAGAGAAGTTGAGCAATAGACATTTGAAATGGATGGAATACCTCCAAGCCTTCAAATTTACCATCAAGCACAAGAAGGGACAGTTGAACAAGGTGGTAGATACATTAAGTAGGAGGTTGCTGACAGTGCAAGAGATAAAAATAAAGAGCATTGGGATAGAAAGTTTCAAGGATCTCTATGGAGAAGATGAAGACTTCTCAGAGGCATATAAGGTATGTTCTAATTTTGAGAATCACTTTCATAGTCAATTCTCAGAGTATACATTGTAGAGTGGAATTTTGTTCAAAGGAAATCAGTTATGTGTTCCAAAAAGTTCAATGAGAGAGAATCTTATCCAGGAGAAGAACAATGGTAGTCTTAGTGGTCATTTTGGTATCAACAAGACAATGGAACTAGTGCAGAGGTTCTATTATTGTCCCAAGTTGATAAGGGATGTTAGAAGGTATGTGGAGCAGTGTGTAGTTTGTATGAAAGCCAAAGGGGGAGCTAGTAATGCAGGTTTGTATCAACCCCTACCTATTCCCAATAGACCATGGGAATGTATTAGCATGGAATTTGTGGTAGGACTCCCTAAAACTAAGATAGGGTTTGATAGTGTCTATGTGGTGGTAGATAGGTTTAGTAAAATGAGTCATTTTATTCCTTGCAAGACCACCCATGATGCTAGCTATATTGCTCATATTTTCTTCAAAGTGATTGTGAGGATCCATGGATTTCCATTGAGCATTGTCTCAGATAGGGATGTGAAGTTCATGAGTCATTTTTGGAAGACTCTATGGAGAAGATTAGGTACTAACTTGTCTTTTAGATCAGCCTACCATCCTTAGATAGATGGACAGACTGAGGTGATCAATATAGTGCTAGGTAACATACTAAGATGCTTCACCAAGGAGTATGGACAAACATGGGACTTGGTCATATCACTTGAGCTGAATATGCCTACAATGACAGTGTGAATTGGACCACAGGAAGAAGTCCTTTTGAGATAGTATATGGAACGCACCCAAGAGGTGTGTGTGAACTTAGAGATTTAGGAGCTATGGAGCATAGGAGTGGCCATGCTGAAGATTTCTCTCAAACCATGAAGGAGATTCAGGAGAAAGTGAAAAAGACAATCACAGAGGCTACTCACAAGCTGAAAGCTAAGGTGGATATGTCTAGGGAAGATCTACAATTTGCAGTAGGGTACTATGTCATGGTACATCTCAACAAATGTAGGTTACAGAAAGGAACATCAACCAAGTTACAGATGAAGAGAGTGGGACCATGTAAGGTGTTAGCCAAGTATGGAAATAATGCTTACAAGGTGGAGCTACCTACAGACTTAGGTATTTCACCAGTGTTTAATGTGGCTGATTTGATCAGGTATAAAGGACAAGTCACTGACTTGGATCAACAAAATATGGATGTCTTGAAGGATGTGAGTAACATAGTCTTACCTTCTAGAGACAAGCTGCAAGTAGATAGAATCTTAGAATCAAGGGTGAAGAAGTCTACTCGACATAAGGAATACATGGAACATCTCATCAAATGGAAAGACAAACCAAAATATGAGGCTACATGGGTGGATGAAGCTCAGTTCAAGAGGCAGGGTATTGATTTATCTTTGATCTCTCCCCACAATCCTTAGTGTTTGGCTGAGGGGGAGAATGGTGCATGAGCACCCAAAGGTTATCATAGGTTGTTTAGGATAGTCTTGTCTAGGACAACTAGGCAATAAAACTTAGTTCATTTGGATGTATGCCTCAATGGAATTTTTGATTAGGTGTTGATCATCTGATGAAGGTCATGTTGACCAATGGATAGGCCTAAGGTTTTTGCTCAAATAAGGTTTTGACCTTTTAGGCCTTTTAGGTGTTTCTTTTCAATTTTTGCAAATAATGCTCAATTGGAGCTACAAGTAGCCAAGAAGAGCCCAAGGGAGTGATAAATGAATTGGAGGCCCTATTTATGGAATGCCTTGACATTAGTGTAGGGTTGGAAGCATTTGCATTGCTTTGAAGTTTTGTGCATTCAAGGAAAAATAGTGTGGTTGTGTGCTAATTTTCTAATTTTTTACTTGAAGTACTACTTTAATGGATTGAACATGGCACTGTAACTAGTGTAGGATGCAGTGTAATTAATATTCAAGCTTTTTGTGTCATTTAGATAGGTTTCTAATTCATTTTCAGCCTTATTTGTAAATAATTTTGTTTCTTCACTGTTGCTGGTCAGAACTAGGCAGTTTTGTGTAAATGGAGTGTTAGTTCACTTTCCCACTGTACAAATTGTACGACCCTTTGGGAACAGTGAATAGACTCCATGGTTGTAAATATTGTAGGGTTTAGGTTCCTTGAAAGCACAGGAGCTGCTGGAAAAGTCTTGCCCTAGGTGAGCCAGGGAAGAGTCCGGCTAGGGAAGACCTTAGTGCAGAGCACTTAAATTCTAGGGGTGTCAACTTTTTGACAAATCACTACTTGGAGAAGATAGATAAGTGTCTTTCCAATGCTTATTATGGAGGAGGAAGCTTCATCAATCCATCTGGTGAGGAAACAACTTGACAGTTTGTGGAGAGGTCAGGAAAGGGCTTAAAAACCCTAGTATTGCTCATTTTCAAGTTAAGCCCTTGTACGGTCAGCTGAGACCCAAGACCCCAAAAATATTTGAGAGGTGGGTATATGAATCAGGAATCCCAAGAAAAGATTGGGTGTTCTTTGGAAAGATTTGGAGAACTAACCTGATTTCTTGGAGAAGGAGACCTAATTGGGGCTCCTAGGCTAGTAGCCTTTTTAGGTCTAAAAGAGGATTTGGTGAAAGTGACTTGCAGATGGAGCTAGGTGGACCACTAATACACTTAATAGGATGGTTTGACGATGTTAGAAGCATCTTCACACCCCTGCAAAGCTAATTTCAAGATTTGAAGGATTTGTAGCCTTTAGAGTGGATTAAGGGCTAAAGCAAGCGTTTCAAGATTACTCCAAGTCTTGACTTGGTAGGAGGTTCTTTATTGGTAGTTGGGGTTGGCAAGGAAAAACCAGGGGATCCTAAGTAAATAAAGGTCCTATAGGTTGAAGTGGTGGAGGGAGACACCTTAAAAGTCTTCCAACAAGGCTTAGAGCATGAAACTGTGATTGTTTCATCCAACCTCACTATCACTAGACTATCTGTCACGCCCCGCCGTGCGAACCCCAAAGGAACTAATAACAACAGAACAATTTTTTTTTTTAAAAGAATATAATAAACATACTTAAGTATTATAATATAACATTGTATCATGAGGCACAACTAGTTCCAATGGGGTACACGAAGTGACATAACTATTCTAACCCATAACAATGAAAGTAAGATAATAATTAATCTACTACGTAAACTAATTCATTCCCATTCCATCATTTAAGATATCCATCAACTATTTCCATATTAATAACATAAACACGTATGACAATACATGGAATTATTAAGATATAAAGTGTTACAAATTTCGATAGATACCACTCATCATAACCAACCATATCAAATGATCTTGAATAAATACATGGCTTGAATAATTATTACAACCCCACTGATAGAAGAATACAATCTCAATAACTACATATACATATCATATCAAGGTCATCCCAAACCACATGGGAGACAGTACATCAAAGAATATATTACATATGAAGTATATACATCAATCTGGTACACAAGAAAAACTGGATCATCCACATCTGCCAAAACCTGCAAGTAAAAGATACATCTGCAACAGAAGACGGTACCCAATGGGGTGTGAAGCACGTTCCACCCAACCACCCCCGTGCTAAGAGTAGACAAGGAAGGGTCCCCGACCAAGTACGCCTAACAACAACAAAGACTAACTCCCAACAACCACATAACATCAAAGACCACTTAGAAAACTCACGACAACCATTCCCAGAGGCACAACAACAAATCACCCAGAACATAACAATAAAACACCTTCCCAAACAACAACTAGTCACATGCACAACTTCAATGAACTCAAGACATAATAACAAGAACCTCATCCAACAATTGACCAAAGAGAAAACATCAAGGCACATAACCACTGAAGTCACAATATTACTTCACAACTACAATCACAAAGTCACTTAACACAAGGTTACAATGCTTCCAGAGAACAAAGATCATGAACATCGCACACTAACTGACTAACTGTTGACATAGGAAGAGTGTCATGCATAACTTGCCATGAGTTACCCTGGCTCAACCTTCCTAGGCTACCGGACCCCCATCCTGGGTTACCCTGGCTTGCCTCTACCGGCCGCCGGACCCTCACGCAAAACTATGCGTCCATCTCATCTCGAGCCTTATCATTCACTTGCTTCACGAGAGAGACATCCTTTTATCTTTATTAGTGTGAAAGCCCCCCCATTAATTCATTTATATTATCACTTAATTAAACTCTAGGTAGGTTACCCTGGCGCCCCTTTGTGTGCCGGACCCCCACAAAGAGCCACTCTCCTATCGACAACACACAAGGCACAATACCACACTAGGTAACTGAACAATATAAACTCTCCAATCAAGGAGAAAACCAAACAAGGAACCCACTCCAATCCACTGGAGGAAACCAATCCAAATACACACTCCTTCCAAAGGAGGTACGATTCTCATTACCCACTCCTATTTCTCAGGAGGCACAAATCCCGTTCGTGAAAACCGGGTACAATAACAAAGTACAGTACATCAAAGCGACTCACACAGTAATCCCCAACACATAATATCCCACTCTGGAGAACTTCTCTGGAAGACTTACAATACCCTTAACCCTAATTGCCCGACATGGGGAAATAAAAGAAACAAGATGGAAAAGCATTCCAGGCAACACAATCATTTACTCTAAATTTCACAAATATATTCAAAACATACCAAATATTCCTTAAAGCAAGATAACTAACGCATGGATTCGCTCACAAAAACACAAACTCGAAAACAAAGAACTCCACAATTAGATAAAAAGAATGAATTCGAGAGAAGACAACTACATAAATCAATGCCATGACAATTATATTGCACTACGAACTTCACCTAACAGACGAACCAGTTGGACGAGGAAATTCTATTAGCCAAAAGAACGCATACATAATTCTAATTTTTTTAGGAAAACTACAACGATACAAACTATGAAAAAAAATCATCTATTACTTATAGAATCTATTATAAAAATAATTTTAAGTTCCACACACATATTTCAACTTATTAAATTATTAAATATATATATATTAAATTATTAAATATATATTAAAATAAATAAAGCATTTTAATACGAATCATTTTACCAACAAATATGTTACCAATTTTCTTAAATATCATACCCTTTTAAAATTATAGTTTTAACATATATATATATATATATATATATAATCAAATTAAACAAAACGTTTATTAAAAATCATATAAATTTATTATAGAATAAAAAAAAATCGAATTAACAAAACGTTTATTAAAAATCATATGAAACAGAAGATTAAATAAAAGTATTACAAACGAATTTTAAAGCAACATAATAAACAACCCTCCCCCGGAGGTACTGCGTACCTCCCATGGGGAGGACGCAGCCTCCACTGGGCTGCGTACAGCAGCCTACGGCTGCTGTGCGCAGCCAAGTGGCGGCTGCCACTACTGCGCCCAGCGCAGGGGTCGGGGTGGTACGGCGAAAGCCGTCCGCCCCTTCCCCAACACAAAATTTAAAACTTTATTTTATTAATAGAATTTATAATAATAAATTTTTATTATATATATATATTTTTTTTAATGTTTATATTTTATTCGCTTTTAATTTCATAAATATTTTTCGTACGGTACAAGTTGCGAAAAGAATAATATGACTGTGAACATAAAAATTTATAAAAGAATGCACAGTTCATTACACAGTAAGCTACCAAATATATATATATGTAAATGTTTTAAAAACAACATTATATATATATATAAACAAATATTTAACACAATAATAAGAACCAATTGTTTTCCTCAAAGAGGAATATAGATTTAATAAAAGGAATAATTTAATTCTTTTATTTATTTATTTATTTGATACACACATATACATAGGTATATATATAAATTACATATATTTATGCAGAATCTTACAAAATAAGTAATATAACAATTAAATTTTTCATATCAAATACACAACAAATTTGGCAGATAAATTCAAGCCATAAAATAATAACTTTCTTTCCAACTGTAATTTCCAGAACACAAATTTTATTAAATATATTTCAAAGGGTTTTACCACAGTTTTCTACATATGATTTGATTTTCTTATTCATTTATTTTATTTTATATCAGACAATCTAAATCTGGTTATGCATGTTTAACCCACAAAACAAATGATTTTCTTTTCAAGACAATGGTTTCAAAACTAAATTTTATTGGATATTCAAAGGGTTTTACTATAGTTTTTCTACAGAGAGTTCAAAGGTTTACATACAGACAAGTTTCCAAATCATAGAATTTCTTTCAAAGGAATTTCTTAAAGCACGATAACCTAATCTTGTTTATAAAAACAACCGAATAATAATAACAAGAGGAAAACCTGGAGTATGTCGCCTGGATGAAGAATTTCTTCTGTAGCCTCCTCCCGATCTCTTTCTGCAGCTCTCTTTTCTCGATCCTCTGCCTGCAACGTCCTTCTGAACAATCCTTTCTTTGCAAACTCACAATAATTTTTTTACCCAGAAGAAAACCTCAAAACTAAAAAAAACTCTCCTTTTCTTTTCTTTTTCTTTCAGATCCAAAATAACAGAGTAAAAACTTGTGTGAGAATCATTCCTTCATAAAAATAATAAATCACTAAATAAATCAATAAATCTTTTTCAGCTTTCTTTTCCAAAAAGCCCCCTTTCTTATTGGTTCTTTTCCAGCTTTTAAAAGCTCACATTTATCTAAAATTCTAATTGAAATAATTTATTTAAATTAGATATTATCTTCACACAAATTTTCTAATTAAATATTAATAAAAATAATATTTGATTACTCTCAACTATATTAATTTAATTATAATTATTTTCACTTTTTAATTAATTAAATCACTTTTAATTTACATTCTATTTCAACTTAACATCTTTTTAACTCTCAAATAAATCAAATCACGATGCCACATTAATTAATTATTTTATGCAATACGATTAATTAATTAAACACTACCCAAGAATAAAATAAATACTCAACAATAAAACTACATACAAGACAAGACAAGACTTCAATCAAACACAACTCACAACAGACGACGGACCTGGGACGGGGACACTTCCAAGCCTACTCCCTTTTTCAACTTTTACCCATTGGGTTGATTTATTGCTCGCCCTGTCCTGCCGAAGCAGGTGGAATCGAGACTTATTCCTGCAATCCTGCATCCAACAAACGTCAAGTAGCACATGTACATATATACATAAAATCAACATCCTATCATGAGAAGGAATTGCAGTGTAGCAGGGCACTCGTGAACAAGTGATGCTACACTGTCCTCTCACCTAATCTATTCTAACAATTATAATATCCATAATGAGCTAACATTTCTAACCAATTGACATAAGATAACATGATATTAAACTACTGCATCTTAACTAATTATTAAACAATTGCATCATATAATAATACTGAATTACATAACATCACATTGGCATAAAAACATTAATGATAAATCATTTAAATAAACAATAATCCAACAACACACAAGATATCACAAATCATACTAGTAATGTCATATCAACCGATTAACTAAACCATGCACCCACACGCACCAAACAACAATACAGACAATCACCGTCATAAAGCATCAATCAAAACCACATGAATGTCAAATCCAACAACACATAGAGTATCATCGTAGTATCAGCGTATCAAGATAACACACAGAGATTAATAAACCTAAACAGTATGAGGGGTATTACATCCTCCCCCCCTAGGATATGGCTTACTCCTGGAAGCCATTAAACAAAAACATAGGGAAGGAACTCCCATGAAACCAATTAAACACTAGCTGACTCAGAACCTTGATCCGTGAGGATCAACTCCTGAAAATGAAGGATGAACAACACCTAGATGCTTGACCTGACGGATATCCACCGCAGTGAATGCCCTATGTGATCGATCCACATCTCCTACTGTCGGCTCAGAAACTGCCGGCCTCTGACTACAACCAGAATTGTCCTATTGAGGACACTCACGAGCAAAGTGGCCCTGCTGACCACAAGAGAAACATCCTGTCCCTCTGCTGAGACCCTACACAGCTGGAGCTCGACTAGATCGTGGAAAACCACCTCCACTAAACGCCGACTGAGAACTCTGAGCAAGCTTATCAACACGATCACGATGAGCCCGGATCCAACTCCTATCTCTCTTCTTCTGCCTCCAACTTCTAACAGGTTGGGACTGAGAATTCTGTTGCCTAGATTGTGAAGGCTGTTGTTGTCCACCCTTAGCGAGTGACTGATGTCCTCTAGAAAACCCAGTAGCCTGAGATCGGCCACTCTGAGAACCAACACCAACAGCAGGTGCACCACCAAACTGAACTCCCACCTGGCCACCTAAAGCCAAAGCTAAATTCTCCTCAACAATGCGAGCTTTATCTACAGCTACCTCTATGGTCTTCGGCTCAAATACCCGAACACCAACACTAATCTGGGGGTTTAAACCCCTAATAAAATGTTGTACTAACATACCCTCATCTTCCCCTGTGCCCGCAAACTGTTTGAGCTCGAAGAAGCGACACTCATACTGATCCACTGTCATATCCATCTGTCGTAGAGCATGAAACTCATCTCCACGGCGTTGACGCCAACGATCAGAAAGGAATCGAGCTTTGAACCGCTCTAGGAACAACTCCCAAGATATAGTGCCAATATCCAAATGGAGCTTCTGCTCCTCCAACCTCCACCAAGTAGATGCAAAATCCCTCAAGTGCATGATCGCACACCTAGCCTTGGTGTTGCTACCATATGGATGCATGGCAAAGCACCTATTCAAATCAAACAACCAAGTCTCAGCCTCTGAACCACTGCCCATACCATCAAAAGTGGGTGGACGAGCTCTAAGGAGATCTCTCATGTGAGTAGCCATGTCTGCCTCAGATGGAGCTGAAACCCGATCTCTCTCCCCTACAACCTCCTGATCCCTATCCGGCCTAGGCCCCAACCGAGCAAGAGTCTCCTCAAGCAAGCGACGCAACTGAGCATCCCCAATCCCTGGTTGATCCTGATGCTGAACACTAACCTCGGGCACAAACTGAGAAGCTTGATGATCCACATGATCAGAAACATGGGAAACAATGGGAGGTGCATCACGCTGATTACCTCCTCGACCACCTACAAGACCACGACCCCTATGACCCCGCTTAGGTGGCATGATCCTGAAAAGATACACACCACAACATAAGACAAGGTACACAAATAAAAACTCTAAACAGCTAAAAACCTAATGGGTCCCAAAGCGCCCAGTGTTTAAACTTGCGCTCTGATACCAAGCTGTCACGCCCCGCCGTGCGAACCCCAAAGGAACTAATAACAACAGAACAATTTTTTTTTTTAAAAGAATATAATAAACATACTTAAGTATTATAATATAACATTGTATCATGAGGCACAACTAGTTCCAATGGGGTACACGAAGTGACATAACTATTCTAACCCATAACAATGAAAGTAAGATAATAATTAATCTACTACGTAAACTAATTCATTCCCATTCCATCATTTAAGATATCCATCAACTATTTCCATATTAATAACATAAACACGTATGACAATACATGGAATTATTAAGATATAAAGTGTTACAAATTTCGATAGATACCACTCATCATAACCAACCATATCAAATGATCTGAATAAATACATGGCTTGAATAATTATTACATCCCACTGATAGAAGAATACAATCTCAATAACTACATATACATATCATATCAAGGTCATCCCAAACCACATGGGAGACAGTACATCAAAGAATATATTACATATGAAGTATATACAACAATCTGGTACATAAGAAAACTGGATCATCAACATCCGCCAAAACCTGCAAGTAAAAGATACATCTGCAAAAGAGAGGGAACCCAATGGGGTGCGAAGCACGTTCCACCCAACCACCCCCGTGCTGAGAGTAGACAAGGAAGGGTCCCCGACCAAGTACGCCTAACAACAACAAAGACTAACTCCCAACAACCACATAACATCAAAGACCACTTAGAAAACTCACGACAACCATTCCCAGAGGCACAACAACAAATCACCCAGAACATAACAATAAAACACCTTCCCAAATAACAACTAGTCACACGCACAACTTCAATGAACTCAAGGCATAATAACAAGAACCTCATCCAACAATTGACCAAAGAGAAAACATCAAGGCACATAACCACTGAAGTCACAATATTACTTCACAACTACAATCACAAAGTCACTTAACACAAGGTTACAATGCTTCCAGAGAACAAAGATCATGAACATCGCACAATAACTGGCTAACTGTTGACATAGGAAGAGTGTCATGCATAATTGCCATGAGTTACCCTGGCTCAACCTTCCTAGGCTACCGGACCCCCATCCTGGGTTACCCTGGCTTGCCTCTACCGGCCGCCGGACCCTCACGCAAAACTATGCGTCCATCTCATCTCGAGCCTTATCATTCACTTGCTTCACGAGAGAGGCATCCTTTTATCTTTATTAGTGTGAAAGCCCCCCCATTAATTCATTTATATTATCACTTAATTAAACTCTAGGTAGGTTACCCTGGCGCCCCTTTGTGTGCCGGACCCCCACAAAGAGCCACTCTCCTATCGACAACACACAAGGCACAATACCACACTAGGTAACTGAACAATATAAACTCTCCAATCAAGAAGAAAACCAAACAAGGAACCCACTCCAATCCACTGGAGGAAACCAATCCAAATACACACTCCTTCCAAAGGAGGTACGATTCTCATTACCCACTCCTATTTCTCAGGAGGCACAAATCCCGTTCGTGAAAACCGGGTACAATAACAAAGTACAGTACATCAAAGCGACTCACACAGTAATCCCCAACACATAATATCCCACTCTGGAGAACTTCTCTGGAAGACTTACAATACCCTTAACCCTAATTGCCCGACATGGGGAAATAAAAGAAACAAGATGGAAAAGCATTCCAGGCAACACAATCATTTACTCTAAATTTCACAAATATATTCAAAACATACCAAATATTCCTTAAAGCAAGATAACTAACGCATGGATTCGCTCACAAAAACACAAACTCGAAAACAAAGAACTCCACAATTAGATAAAAAGAATGAATTCGAGAGAAGACAACTACATAAATCAATGCCATGACAATTATATTGCACTACGAACTTCACCTAACAGACGAACCAGTTGGACGAGGAAATTCTATTAGCCAAAAGAACGCATACATAATTCTAATTTTTTTAGGAAAACTACAACGATACAAACTATGAAAAAAAATCATCTATTACTTATAGAATCTATTATAAAAATAATTTTAAGTTCCACACACATATTTCAACTTATTAAATTATTAAATATATATATATTAAATTATTAAATATATATTAAAATAAATAAAGCATTTTAATACGAATCATTTTACCAACAAATATGTTACCAATTTTCTTAAATATCATACCCTTTTAAAATTATAGTTTTAACATATATATATATATATATATATATAATCAAATTAAACAAAACGTTTATTAAAAATCATATAAATTTATTATAGAATAAAAAAAAATCGAATTAACAAAACGTTTATTAAAAATCATATGAAACAGAAGATTAAATAAAAGTATTACAAACGAATTTTAAAGCAACATAATAAACAACCCTCCCCCGGAGGTACTGCGTACCTCCCATGGGGAGGACGCAGCCTCCACTGGGCTGCGTACAGCAGCCTACGGCTGCTGTGCGCAGCCAAGTGGCGGCTGCCACTACTGCGCCCAGCGCAGGGGTCGGGGTGGTACGGCGAAAGCCGTCCGCCCCTTCCCCAACACAAAATTTAAAACTTTATTTTATTAATAGAATTTATAATAATAAATTTTTATTATATATATATATTTTTTTAATGTTTATATTTTATTCGCTTTTAATTTCATAAATATTTTTCGTACGGTACAAGTTGCGAAAAGAATAATATGACTGTGAACATAAAAATTTATAAAAGAATGCACAGTTCATTACACAGTAAGCTACCAAATATATATATATATGTAAATGTTTTAAAAACAACATTATATATATATATAAACAGATATTTAACACAATAATAAGAACCAATTGTTTTCCTCAAAGAGGAATATAGATTTAATAAAAGGAATAATTTAATTCTTTTATTTATTTATTTATTTGATACACACATATACATAGGTATATATATAAATTACATATATTTATGCAGAATCTTACAAAATAAGTAATATAACAATTAAATTTTTCATATCAAATACACAACAAATTTGGCAGATAAATTCAAGCCATAAAATAATAACTTTCTTTCCAACTGTAATTTCCAGAACACAAATTTTATTAAATATATTTCAAAGGGTTTTACCACAGTTTTCTACATATGATTTGATTTTCTTATTCATTTATTTTATTTTATATCAGACAATCTAAATCTGGTTATGCATGTTTAACCCACAAAACAAATGATTTTCTTTTCAAGACAATGGTTTCAAAACTAAATTTTATTGGATATTCAAAGGGTTTTACTATAGTTTTTCTACAGAGAGTTCAAAGGTTTACATACAGACAAGTTTCCAAATCATAGAATTTCTTTCAAAGGAATTTCTTAAAGCACGATAACCTAATCTTGTTTATAAAAACAACCGAATAATAATAACAAGAGGAAAACCTGGAGTCTATCGCCTTGATGAAGAATTTCTTCTGTAGCCTCCTCCCGATCTCTTTCTGCAGCTCTCTTTTCTCGATCCTCTGCCTGCAACGTCCTTCTGAACAATCTTTCTTTGCAAACTCACAATAATTTTTTTACCCAGAAAAAACCTCAAAACTAAAAAAAAACTCTCCTTTTCTTTTCTTTTTCTTTCAGATCCAAAATAACAGAGTAAAAACTTGTGTGAGAATCATTCCTTCATAAAAATAATAAATCACTAAATAAATCAATAAATCTTTTTCAGCTTTCTTTTCCAAAAAGCCCCCTTTCTTATTGGTTCTTTTCCAGCTTTTAAAAGCTCACATTTATCTAAAATTCTAATTGAAATAATTTATTTAAATTAGATATTATCTTCACACAAATTTTCTAATTAAATATTAATAAAAATAATATTTGATTACTCTCAACTATATTAATTTAATTATAATTATTTTCACTTTTTAATTAATTAAATCACTTTTAATTTACATTCTATTTCAACTTAACATCTTTTTAACTCTCAAATAAATCAAATCACGATGCCACATTAATTAATTATTTTATGCAATACGATTAATTAATTAAACACTACCCAAGAATAAAATAAACACTCAACAATAAAACTACATACAAGACAAGACAAGACTTCAATCAAACACAACTCACAACAGACGACGGACCTGGGACGGGGACACTTCCAAGCCTACTCCCTTTTTCAACTTTTACCCATTGGGTTGATTTATTGCTCACCCTGTCCTGCCGAAGCAGGTGGAATCGAGACTTATTCCTGCAATCCTGCATCCAACAAACGTCAAGTAGCACATGTACATATATACATAAAATCAACATCCTATCATGAGAAGGAATTGCAGTGTAGCAGGGCACTCGTGAACAAGTGATGCTACACTGTCCTCTCACCTAATCTATTCTAACAATTATAATATCCATAATGAGCTAACATTTCTAACCAATTGACATAAGATAACATGATATTAAACTACTGCATCTTAACTAATTATTAAACAATTGCATCATATAATAATACTGAATTACATAACATCACATTGGCATAAAAACATTAATGATAAATCATTTAAATAAACAATAATCCAACAACACACAAGATATCACAAATCATACTAGTAATGTCATATCAACCGATTAACTAAACCATGCACCCACACGCACCAAACAACAATACAGACAATCACCGTCACAAAGCATCAATCAAAACCACATGAATGTCAAATCCAACAACACATAGAGTATCATCGTAGTATCAGCGTATCAAGATAACACACAGAGATTAATAAACCTAAACAGTATGAGGGGTATTACACTATCCAATCCACCAATCCAATGAATAAACAGTAACTATGAAAGTCTCAAAGTATAAAGCAAAACCATAGAAAAATAACAAGTCCAAACAGCAACATTAGGGGTATTACATGAAATCTTAGCTCAAATAATTTTGCTAGGTATTTTATGGATTATTTTGGTTCTGATTTTAAAAAAAATTAATGAATTCATGTAGTCCCTTATTGTGGTTTTTTTTCCACATAGAGAGTGGGATTTCACATGATTATTGTTATGTGAATTTATTTATCATGGATTTTTTTGACATAGAGAGGGTTGTATTTGGAGGAGTAAACCGTTGAACATGCACTTCATTTTTTTGGAGAAACCAAGGATGTTCTATTGACAAATATCCCTTGCCAATGGAAATGTATTATTCTCATTGTTCATCTTTTTTGTAAAATGTCTTAGTGATCTAGATTACAAGTGACATTTTTTTTCAACAGTTAATGTGTCTTTAAATTCCCTATTTTCAAGACTTTAATATTTTAGAATTATATGATAAATATTTTTTGGGCACACAACATTATAGCATATAAAATTATATTGGAATTAGAACATTTATATTGAAATTATAAAGTTATGTTCACATTCTATTGGTCAATAATTAAAAATATATTCTTCAATATTTGCAAACTTGATTTAAATTCATTTTAATTATAACTCATAAATGTAACTAAGAAGTAGAATATTATTTATGATATTATAAAAATCAAAATCATAGTTGATATAAAATAAAATTATAATAAGTGAAATAGATAGAGTTTCTAAAATTATAAAAACTGAAATAGATAGAGTTTCTAAAATTATAAAAACTGAAATAGTTAGAGTCTCTAAAATTTAGAAATTTAAATATAAAATAAATATTCTAAGCTTACCATTTCATGCAAAAGAAAGTTTCTAAATTAATATACTTAAAATTAAAAAATATTCAAGATATTTTAAAAAATGGGGATATCACTTGTTATTTTTTATATACATCTATTTAAGTAATCTTTTCAAATAAACAATAATTATTATTTATAAGGATAAGATATTAATAAAATATTAAATTACAATGCATAAAAAATAAGTCTCTAAAATTTAGAAAGTTAGATATGAAAGAGCTTTCCTAAATTTACTATTGAATATAAAAGCAATTTCCTAAATTAATATAATTAAAATTAAAAATATTGAAAACTTTTTAAAAAAAAATATTATTTGATGTAATTGTAAAATGTTTTCTATAATAATAGAATAGAAATAAAACTAGAAAGAATGAAAAATAGTTGTTCTTTTAAAAAAATCTGAATTAATGTATTTAAAATTAGAAAATTAAATAAGAATGAAATATCCCAAATTTAGTATTATCTTATTTTAGGAAGTTGTTTTCCCTTATAATTTTTTTATAAGATATTAATATATATTAATAATTATATTTAATATAATAATAAACGTAACTTATAATTAAGGTTAGTTGATATATAATTTAAAGTTATTTTATTAGCATAATAATTAACTATTACAATTAAGATTAGGGTTAACTTATTATTATAATTAATTATAATGAAAAAATTAGCCTAATTAATACATTATACTTAACATTCTTGGCATTAGAATTCAATGAGTATTATACTTGACATTAGATTAAGGGTTATGAATAATTAATCATTTTATTTCCAAACCATAATAAGGAAAAGTTAAAAGACACATGTAATTGAATTATGTATGTTAATAATGGTTCAAGTCGCTTTATAGAGATTTTGAAAAAATATAAAAAATAAATATAAAGAGATCAATTATGCATGCACTTAATAATATATTACTAAGACAAAATTACAAAATAGAATCCTACAAATTGCATATCTCGGTGTTTCCTATATAGATTATGTAATAAGATAGATAAGCTAGTGTATATATATGTTGTGTTTTGTATGTGTTTATTAGTTCCTGCCAAAGGAACTATAGGCACGACGAGATCCTAACTAGTTATTAATGTTTTGAACTTCAACCAATCAAAATTAATTATTTTCTTTTATACATTATATTTCAAGTTTTTTCTAAAGTTAAATGCATGTTTTTTAACTTTTCTAATTTTCAAAATTATTTTTCTTGAATATTATTGGCTAAAAAATTTTAGGCGATAAGGGCGGATTATGCGGAATTGAGTATAATATTTTTATTTTGTAATTTCATTGGCTTTTTTTGAGGCATTTTTTTCGCCACTTCTCAACTAATATTTGCACATTCGAGATGCATAAATTATGGCAAAGTTAAAGTTAGAAATGTTAATTTATAATAATTACAATATCATTCATAAATATATTTCTATAAGTCATTTTTATTTTGCAATTTTATTGACTTTTTTTTTTTTGCCACTTCTCAACTAATATTTATACATTCGAGATGCAAAAATTATGACAAAGTTAAAGTTAAAAATGTTAATTTATAATAATTGCAATATCATTCATATAACTCATTTTTATTTTGTAATTTTATTGACTTTTTTTGGCCACTTCTCAAGATGCAAAAATTATGAAAAAAATAAAGATAGAAACTATTAATTTATAATAAAATAATAACTATTTTTTAAATAACTTGATATTTGAAATCAACTATTTAAGATAAATATTTATTAATTCATTATTCTAGTTAATATTGATTCATTTTATTTGTTCAGATAAATGTTTAGGAGGAAGATATATTTATTGTTTAATTATTATAGTTAAAATTTATTTTATAAGATAAATATATAGAAGGAAGGTAAATTTATTTATTTTTTCTAAATTTTTATATTTTTCATTTTTTAGAAAATTTCATTTTAATTATTTATGCAAAATTATTTAAGATAAATATTTTGAAAGAAGATAAATTTCAATACATTTTTAATATTTTTATTGTTAAAGTTCTTATTATTATTATTTCATGTATAATTTTATATGGGTTAAGTTTTTATATTTGAATATTTTTTAAATTATTTATGCAAAACTATTTAAGATAAAGTGACAAATTTAAATATATTTTTTATATTTTCCATTTTCTCAAAAAAGTAAAATTCATTAAATATTTTAAATGATTTTGCATAAATAATTAAAAAATTATGAAAAAATTAATAAAATTATTTACTTATTATGAAAGCATACATATTTATTAGAAAAATTTATATAAAATAAAATATAATCAATATTTATATAAAATAATATCATATAAATCCTAAAAATATAGAATAAATTTATTAACATATAACAAATATATTATAAAATAAACAACAATACCTAAATAAATTAAAATTAATTATTAACAAATTTAATATTTACTTTTTGAAAACTCGCATTAGTAGTTTTGAATGGGATTTGAATGGGATAACCTATGGGAGTTGCTCAATTTTTATAACGGATTCTTGCTTTAATTTGGTGTGCAACCGTTTTCTATTTACAAATTATATATACTCGGTAGATATTCAAACATAAGTGATAAAATACTTTTTCATTTTGTAACATAGGGCACACAATTGTGCTTTCCTCAGTACATCACTAATGGAGATTTCTCTCCAGTATATTATATAAATTAATATTGAGATATATAAACTAGTATATTTAATAATTGCATATTTAAAAAATTAAGATTAGGGTTAACTTATTATTATAATTAATTATAATGAAAAAATTAGCCTAATTAATACATTATACTCTAACATTCTGGCATTAGAATTCAATGAGTACATACTTGACATTAGATTAAGGGTTATGAATAATTAATCATTTTATTTCCAAACCATAATAGGTAAAAGTTAAAAGACACATGTAATTGAATTATGTATGTTAATAATGGTTCAAGTCGCTTTATAGAGATTTTGAAAAAATATAAAAAAATAAATATAAAGAGATCAATTATGCATGCACTTAATAATATATTACTAAGACAAAATTACAAAATAGAATCCTACAAATTGCATATCTCGGTGTTTCCTATATAGATTATGTAATAAGATAGATAAGCTAGTGTATATATATGTTGTGTTTGTATGTTTATTTTTAGTTCCTGCCAAAGGAACTATAGGCACGACGAGATCCTAACTAGTTATTAATGTTTTGAACTTCAACCAATCAAAATTAATTATTTTCTTTTATACATTATATTTGAAGTTTTTTCTAAAGTTAAATGCATATTTTTTAACTTTTCTAATTTTCAAAATTATTTTTCTTGAATATTATTGGCTAAAAAATTTTAGGCGATAAGGGCGGATTATATTTTTATTTTGCAATTTCATTGGCTTTTTTTGAGGCATTTTTTTCGCCACTTCTCAACTAATATTTGCACATTCGAGATGCAAAAATAATGGCAAAGTTAAAGTTAGAAATGTTAATTTATAATAATTACAATATCATTCATAAATATATTTCTATAACTCATTTTTATTTGATGCAAAAATTATGATAAAGTTAAAGTTAAAAATGTTAATTTATAATAATTACAATATCATTCATATAACTCATTTTTATTTTGCAATTTTATTGACTTTTTTTTGCCACTTCTCAAGATGCAAAAATTATGAAAAAATTAAAGATAGAAACTATTAATTTATAATAAAATAATAACTATTTTTTAAATAACTTGATATTTGAAATCAACTATTTAAGATAAATATTTATTAATTCATTATTCTAGTTAATATTGATTCATTTTATTTGTTCGTGATAAATGTTTAGGGAGGAAGATATATCGATTGTTTAATTATTATAGTTAAATTTATTTTATAAGATAAATATATATAGAAGGAAGGTAAATTTATTTATTTTTTCTAAATTTTTATATTTTTCATTTTTTAGAAAAATTTCATTTTAATTATTTTATGCAAAAATTATTTAAGATAAATATTTTGTAAGAAGATAAATTTCAATACATTTTAATATTTTTATTGTTAAAGTTCTTATTATTATTATTTCATGTATACTTGATTCTTCCTTTCTCCCCGTCCCTTATATTTTCCATTTTCTCAAAAAAGTAAAAAAATTCATTAAATATTTTAAATGATTTTGCATAAATAATTAAAAATTAATAAATTATTTTACTTATTATGAAAGCATACATATTTATTAGAAAAATTTATATAAAATAAAATATAATCAATATTTATATAAAATAATATCATATAAATCCTAAAAATATAGAATAAATTTATTAACATATAACAAATATTTTATAAAATAAACAACAATACCTAAATAAATTAAAATTAATTATTAACAAATTTAATATTTACTTTTTGAAAACTCGCATTAGTAGTTTTGAATGGGATTTGAATGGGATAACCTATGGGAGTTGCTCAATTTTTATAACGGATTCTTGCTTTAATTTGGTGTGCAACCGTTTTCTATTTACAAATTATATATACTCGGTAGATATTCAAACATAAGTGATAAAATACTTTTTCATTTTGTAACATAGGGCACACAATTGTGCTTTCCTCAGTACATCACTAATGGAGATTTCTCTCCAGTATATTATATAAATTAATATTGAGATATATAAACTAGTATATTTAATAATTGCATATTTAAAAAATTAAGATTAGGGTTAACTTATTATTATAATTAATTATAATGAAAAAATTAGCCTAATTAATACATTATACTTAACATTCTTGGCATTAGAATTCAATGAGTATTATACTTGACATTAGATTAAGGGTTATGAATAATTAATCATTTTATTTCCAAACCATAATAGGTAAAAGTTAAAAGACACATGTAATTGAATTATGTATGTTAATAATGGTTCAAGTCGCTTTATAGAGATTTTGAAAAAATATAAAAAAATAAATATAAAGAGATCAATTATGCATGCACTTAATAATATATTACTAAGACAAAATTACAAAATAGAATCCTACAAATTGCATATCTCGGTGTTTCCTATATAGATTATGTAATAAGATAGATAAGCTAGTGTATATATATGTTGTGTTTGTATGTGTTTATTATTAGTTCCCTCGCCAAAGGAACTATAGGCACGCCTCTTCCTTAACTAGTTATTAATGTTTTGAACTTCAACCAATCAAAATTGATTATTTTCCTTTATACATTATATTTAATTTTTTTTTCTAAAGTTAAATGCATTTTTTTTAACTTTTCTAATTTTCAAAATTATTTCTCTTGAATATTATTACAAAAATTTTAGGCTTATACATGATTATGAATTGAGTATAATATTTTTATTTCGTAATTTCATTGGTTTTTGAGGCATTTTTTTCGCTTCACTTCTCAACTAATATTTATAATATCTCGAGATGCATAAATTATGGCAGTTAAAGTTAGAAATGTTAATTTATAGCCACTCATAATATCATTCATAAATATATTTCTATAAGTCATTTTTATTTTGCAATTTTATTGACTTTTTTTTTGCCACTTCTCAACTAATATTTATATCTCGAGATGCAAACATGACAGTTAAAGATAAAATGTTAATCTATAATAATCTGCAATATCATTCATAACTCATTTTTTATTTTGTAATTTTATTGACTTTTTTTGCCACTTCTCAAGATGCAAAAATTATGAAAAAATTAAAGATAGAAACTATTAATTTATAATAAAATAATAACTATTTTTTAAATAACTTGATACTTGAAATCAACTATTTAAGATAAATATTTATTAATTCATTATTCTAGTTAATATTGATTCATTTTATTTGTTCAGATAAATGTTTAGGAGGAAGATATATTGATTGTTTAATTATTATAGTTAAAATTTATTTTATAAGATAAATATATAGAAGGAAGATAAATTTATTTATTTTTTCTAAATTTTTATATTTTTCATTTTTTAGAAAATTTCATTTTAATTATTTATGCAAAATTATTTAAGATAAATATTTTGAAAGAAGATAAATTTCAATACATTTTTAATATTTTTAATGTTAAAGTTCTTATTATTATTATTATTTCATGTATAATTTTATATGGGTTAAGTTTTTATATGTGAATATTTTTTAAATTATTTATGCAAAACTATTTAAGATAAAGTGACAAATTTAAATATATTTTTTATGTTTTCCATTTTCTCAAAAAAGTAAAATTCATTAAATATTTTAAATGATTTTGCATAAATAATTAAAAAATTATGAAAAAATTAATAAAATTATTTACTTATTATGAAAGCATACATATTTATTAGAAAAAATTATATAAAATAAATAAAATAAAATATAATCAATATTTATATAAAATAATATCATATAAATCCTAAACATATAGAATAAATTTATTAACATATAACAAATATATTATAAAATAACCAACAATACCTAAATAAATTAAAATTAATTATTGACAAATTTAATATTTACTTTTTGAAAACTCGCGTTAGTAGTTTTGAATGGGATAACCTATGGGAGTTGTTCAATTTTTATAACGGATTCTTGCTTTAATTTGATGTGCAACCGTTTTCTACTTACAAATTATATATACTCGGTAGATATTCAAACATAAGTGATAAAATACTTTTTCATTTTGTAACATAGGGCACACAATTGTGCTTTCCTGAGTACATCACTAATGGAGATTTCTCTCCAGTATATTATATAAATTAATATTGAGATATATAAACTAGTATATTTAATAATTGCATATTTAAAATAAATTAAGATTAGGTTAACTTATTATTATAATTAATTATACGAAAAAAATAGCTCAATTAATACATTATACCTCTAACATTCTTGGCATTAGGTTCAATGAGTATTATACTGACATTAGATTGCTGGTTATGAATAATTAATCATTTTATTTCCAAACCATAATAGGTAAAAGTTAAAAGACACATGTAATTGAATTATGTATGTTAATAATGGTTCAAGTCGCTTTATAGAGATTTTGAAAAAATATAAAAAAATAAATATAAAGAGATAAATTATGCATGCACTTAATAATATATTACTAAGACAAAATTACAAAATAGAATCCTACAAATTGCATATCTCGGTGTTTCCTATATAGATTATGTAATAAGATAGATAAGCTAGTGTATATATATGTTGTGTTTTGTATGTGTTTATTAGTTCCTGCCAAAGGAACTATAGGCACGACGAGATCCTAACTAGTTATTAATGTTTTGAACTTCAACCAATCAAAATTAATTATTTTCTTTTATACATTATATTTCAAGTTTTTTCTAAAGTTAAATGCATGTTTTTTAACTTTTCTAATTTTCAAAATTATTTTTCTTGAATATTATTGGCTAAAAAATTTTAGGCGATAAGGGCGGATTATGCGGAATTGAGTATAATATTTTTATTTTGCAATTTCATTGGCTTTTATTGAGGCATTTTTTTCGCCACTTCTCAACTAATATTTGCACATTCGAGATGCAAAAATTATGGCAAAGTTAAAGTTAGAAATGCTAATTTATAATAATTACAATATCATTCATAAATATATTTCTATAACTCTTTTTTGTTTTGCAATTTTATTGGCTTTTTTTTTTTTTCCACTTCTCAACTAATATTTATACATTCAGATGCAAAAATTAGACAGTTAAAAGATAAAAACAGCACTTATAATAATTGCAATATCATCTATATAACTCATTTTTATTTTGTAATTTTATTGACTTTTTTGCCACTTCTAAAGATGTAAAATTATGAAAAATTAAAGATAGAAAACTATTAATTTATAATAAAAATAATAACTATTTTTTAAATAACTTGATATATTTGAAATCAACTATTTAAGATAAATATTTTCATTAATTCAATATTCTAGTTACTGATTCATTTTATTTGTTCAGATAAATGTTTAGAGGAAGATATATTGATTGTTTATTATTATAGTTAAAATTTATTTTATACGATAAATATATAGAAGGAAGGTAAATTTATTTATTTTTTCTAAATTTTTATATTTTTCATATTTTAGAAAATTTCATTTTAAATTACTTATGCAAAATTATTTAAGATAAATATTTTGAAAGAAGATAAATTTCAATACATTTTTAATATTTTTATTGTTAAAGTTCTTATTATTATTATTTCATGTACAATTTTATATGGGTTAATTTTTTATATTTGAATTTTTTTAAATTATTTATGCAAAACCATTTTAAGATAAAGTGACAAATTTAAATATATTTTTTATATTTTCTATTTTCTCAAAAAAGTAAAATTCATTAAATGTTTTAAATGATTTTGCATAAATAATTAAAAAATTATGAAAAAATTAATAAAATTATTTATTTATTATGAAAGCATACATATTTATTATTAGAAAATTCCGGTATAAATAAAATACAATCAATATTTATATAAAATAATATCATATAAATCCTAAAAATATAGAATAAATTTATTAACATATAACAAATATATTATAAAATAAACAACAATACCTAAATAAATTAAAATTAATTATTAACAAATTTAATATTTACTTTTGGAAAACTCAAAGATTAGTAGCCTTTGAATGGGATTTTGAATGGGATAACCTATGGAGTTGCTCAATTTTATAACGATTCTGCTTTCTAATTTGGTGTGCAACCGCTTTCTATTTACAAATTATATATACCTCTGTGATATTCAAAACATAAGTGATAAAATACTTTTTCATTTTGTAACATAGGGCACACAATTGTGCTTTCCTCAGTACATCACTAATGGAGATTTCTCTCCAGTATATTATATAAATTAATATTGAGATATATAAAATAGTATATTTAATAATTGCATATTTAAAAAATTAAGATTAGGGTTAACTTATTATTATAATTAATTATAATGAAAAAATTAGCCTAATTAATACATTATACTTAACATTCTTGGCATTAGAATTCAATGAGTATTATACTTGACATTAGATTAAGGGTTATGAATAATTAATCATTTTATTTCCAAACCATAATAGGTAAAAGTTAAAAGACACATGTAATTGAATTATGTATGTTAATAATGGTTCAAGTCGCTTTATAGAGATTTTGAAAAAATATAAAAAAATAAATATAAAGAGATCAATTATGCATGCACTTAATAATATATTACTAAGACAAAATTACAAAATAGAATCCTACAAATTGCATATCTCGGTGTTTCCTATATAGATTATGTAATAAGATAGATAAGCTAGTGTATATATATGTTGTGTTTTGTATGTGTTTATTATTAGTTCCTGCCAAAGGAACTATAGGCACGACGAGATCCTAACTAGTTATTAATGTTTTGAACTTCAACCAATCAAAACTGATTATTTTCTTTAATACATTATATTTGAAGTTTTTTCTAAAGTTAAATGCATATTTTTTTAACTTTTCTAATTTTAAAAATTATTTTTCTTAAATATCATTGGCTAAAAAAATTTAGGCGATAAGGGCGGATTTTACAGAATTGAACATAATATTTTGATTTTGCAATTTCATTTGCCTTTTGAGGCATTTTTTCAGCCA
This sequence comes from Sequoia sempervirens, assembly GCA_007258455.2. NCBI lineage: Eukaryota > Viridiplantae > Streptophyta > Pinopsida > Cupressales > Cupressaceae > Sequoia > Sequoia sempervirens. The sequence goes on from VDFB02366675.1 coordinate 64,606, forward strand.
CTTCTCAACTAATATTTGCACATTCCAGATAAATTATGGCAAAGCAGTTAGAAATGTTAATTTATAATAATTACAATATCATTCATAAATATATTTCTATAAGTCATTTTTATTTTGCAATTTTATTGACTTTTTTTTTTCACAATTCTCAACCAATATTTATACATTCGAGATGCAAAAATTATGACAAAGTTAAAGTTAAAAATGTTAATTTATAATAATTGCAATATCATTCATATAACTCTTTTTTTTTTTTTGCAATTTTATTGACTTTTTTTTGCCACTTCTCAAGATGCAAAAATTATGAAAAAATTAAAGATAGAAACTATTAATTTATAATAAAATAATAACTATTTTTTAAATAACTTGATATTTGAAATCAACTATTTAAGATAAATATTTATTAATTCATTATTCTAGTTAATATTGATTCCTTTTATTTGTTCATATAAATGTTTAGGAGGAAGATATATTGATTGTTTATTCATAGTTAAAATCTTCTATTTTATAAGATAAATATATAGAAGGAAGGTAAATTTATTTATTTTTTCTAAATTTTTATATTTTTCATTTTTTGAAAATTTCATTTTAAATTATTTAAGATAAATATTTTGAAAGAAGATAAATTTCAATACATTTTTAATATTTTATTGTTGTTCTTATTATTATTTCATGTATACTCTATATGGGTTAAGTTTTATATTTGAATATTTTAAATTATTTATGCAAAACCATTTAAGATAAAGTGACAAATTTAAATATTTTTTTTATATTTTCCATTTTCTCAAAAAAGTAAAATCCATTAAATATTTTAAATGATTTTGCATAAATAATTAAAAAATTATGAAAAAATTAATAAAATTATTTACTTATTATGAAAGCATACATATTTATTAGAAAAATTTATATAAAATAAATAAAATAAAATATAATCAATATTTATATAAAATAATATCATATAAATCCTAAACATATAGAATAAATTTATTGACATATAACAAATATATTATAAAATAAACAACAATACCTAAATAAATTAAAATTAATTATTAACAAATTTAATATTTACTTTTTGAAAACTCGCGTTAGTAGTTTTGAATGGGATTTGAATGGGATAACATATGGGAGTTGTTCAATTTTTATAACGGATTCTTGCTTTAATTTGGTGTGCAACCGTTTTCTATTTACAAATTATATATACTCGGTAGATATTCAAACATAAGTGATAAAATACTTTTTCATTTTGTAACATAGGGCACACAATTGTGCTTTCCTCAGTACATCACTAATGGAGATTTCTCTCCAGTATATTATATAAATTAATATTGAGATATATAAAATAGTATATTTAATAATTGCATATTTAAAAAATTAAGATTAGGGTTAACTTATTATTATAATTAATTATAATGAAAAAATTAGCCTAATTAATACATTATACTTAACATTCTTGGCATTAGAATTCAATGAGTATTATACTTGACATTAGATTAAGGGTTATGAATAATTAATCATTTTATTTCCAAACCATAATAGGTAAAAGTTAAAAGACACATGTAATTGAATTATGTATGTTAATAATGGTTCAAGTCGCTTTATAGAGATTTTGAAAAAATATAAAAAAATAAATATAAAGAGATCAATTATGCATGCACTTAATAATATATTACTAAGACAAAATTACAAAATAGAATCCTACAAATTGCATATCTCGGTGTTTCCTATATAGATTATGTAATAAGATAGATAAGCTAGTGTATATATATGTTGTGTTTTGTATGTGTTTATTAGTTCCTGCCAAAGGAACTATAGGCACGACGAGATCCTAACTAGTTATTAATGTTTTGAACTTCAACCAATCAAAATTAATTATTTTCTTTTATACATTATATTTCAAGTTTTTTCTAAAGTTAAATGCATGTTTTTTAACTTTTCTAATTTTCAAAATTATTTTTCTTGAATATTATTGGCTAAAAAATTTTAGGCGATAAGGGCGGATTATGCGGAATTGAGTATAATATTTTTATTTTGTAATTTCATTGGCTTTTTTTGAGGCATTTTTTTCGCCACTTCTCAACTAATATTTGCACATTCGAGATGCATAAATTATGGCAAAGTTAAAGTTAGAAATGTTAATTTATAATAATTACAATATCATTCATAAATATATTTCTATAAGTCATTTTTATTTTGCAATTTTATTGACTTTTTTTTTTGCCACTTCTCAACTAATATTTATACATTCGAGATGCAAAAATTATGACAAAGTTAAAGTTAAAAATGTTAATTTATAATAATTGCAATATCATTCATATAACTCATTTTTATTTTGTAATTTTATTGACTTTTTTTTGCCACTTCTAAAGATGCAAAAATTATGAAAAAATTAAAGATAGAAACTATTAATTTATAATAAAATAATAACTATTTTTTAAATAACTTGATATTTGAAATCAACTATTTAAGATAAATATTTATTAATTCATTATTCTAGTTAATATTGATTCCTTTTATTTGTTCAGATAAATGTTTAGGAGGAAGATATATTTATTGTTTAATTATTATAGTTAAAATTTATTTTATAAGATAAATATATAGAAGGAAGGTAAATTTATTTATTTTTTCTAAATTTTTTATATTTTTCATTTTTTAGAAAATTTCATTTTAATTATTTATGCAAAATTATTTAAGATAAATATTTTGTAAGAAGATAAATTTCAATACATTTTTAATATTTTTATTGTTAAAGTTCTTATTATTATTTCATGTATAATTTTATATGGGTTAAGTTTTTATATTTGAATATTTTTTAAATTATTTATGCAAAACTATTTAAGATAAAGTGACAAATTTAAATATATTTTTTATATTTTCCATTTTCTCAAAAAAGTAAAATTCATTAAATATTTTAAATGATTTTGCATAAATAATTAAAAAATTAATAAAATTATTTACTTATTATGAAAGCATACATATTTATTAGAAAAATTTATATAAAATAAAATATAATCAATATTTATATAAAATAATATCATATAAATCCTAAAAATATAGAATAAATTTATTAACATATAACAAATATATTATAAAATAAACAACAATACCTAAATAAATTAAAATTAATTATTAACAAATTTAATATTTACTTTTTGAAAACTCGCGTTAGTAGTTTTGAATGGGATTTGAATGGGATAACCTATGGGAGTTGTTCAATTTTTATAACGGATTCTTGCTTTAATTTGGTGTGCAACCGTTTTCTATTTACAAATTATATATACTCGGTAGATATTCAAACATAAGTGATAAAATACTTTTTCATTTTGTAACATAGGGCACACAATTGTGCTTTCCTAAGTACATCACTAATGGAGATTTCTCTCTAGTATATTATATAAATTAATATTGAGATATATAAACTAGTATATTTAATAATTGCATATTTAAAAATAAATCTTTTTATTAAATCATCGTGCTTACAAAATCTATTCCCATCAAAATCATCTAGAAATTGAACTATACTTACATTTTACACATAAAATAAAATTTATCATAAATTAACTACATGAAAATTTTATAGAAGAGTACAAACCTTTGTGTAAAATCTATAGTGAAGAGAATTATAATAATTTAAAATTTATTAATTTACCAAATTTTGAAAGAGAAAATTGTAAAGCAATTTGGTCAAATTAGGTTTAATTGAACGCGTACTGAATATAATATGAAAAGGCCTCCATATTTTCTATGTATTTTTCAAACCATGTGTCAAACATGGGAATCAACTATATGGAATTCTTAATTTTTTTTTTTTTTAATTATATCAATTTTTTTAACCTTTTTAACTTTTGCAAAAACATCTCTTTTGTTTTATTATATATTTTATATCTTCATATATCTTAATTCTTAATATTTGAATTTTTATTATACATATCTTTTATTATATCTCTTTCTTGTTTTATTATTAGTTCCTACCAAGGGAACTATAGGCACCACATGTTTCTTAACTCGTTATTAATAATTCTATTTTTGACAAATGAGAGTTCTTTTTTTTTTTATCTAACAAATATTTATGTATTGTTTAAGTAACATGAAAAATATATAACAAAACATATTTCATAAATTAATTTTCTCAAATGTAATTGGCAGGAAAGTTTTAACAAAACATATTTCATAAATTAATTTTCTCAAATGTAATTGGCAAGAAAGTTTTTCCCGATAAGAGGGATTTATGCGGATCCATTATCATAGTGGGGATTCTAATGACAGATGGAAAGGGAAAATTCGGCAAAAAAATTGGAACCATTATCAACTACGATATTATTTCAGCTTGGATAGTTTGAAAATCACAGCAAAGAAAGCAACAACTATAATATTGCGTGCACTGGCGAGAGGAAATTGGGAATTTCAATAAACATACTTACTTCAAATTTTATTGTGAATGCATATTTCACAGGTATTGAAGGGCATTGTTCAAATTCCATGTTATATTTTGCAAACTGTTCAGATAGTAAACTGGTTTATCTCGGAGACATCTCCATGTCTAACATTTAAGATACCTCTTTTTCAGGTCTAACAAAAAGATTATCGTTTATTCTTTGATGTAGCTCTGCCGGTATAGGAGTAACCCTTTCTTGGAATAGGCATTCCCATTGTGTTACAGTTCTCTAATGTTGGTAACTGTGGTGTAATAATCTGCTTATAGGAGCACTATATTTGAAAATGGCTTTGTGCAAACATGGGGGTATATATGTAAGGTATTGGTTATACACATAGGGGGAAGGTTTTGACACTCATTTTTCTAATGTTGGAGATATAAATGTATCGGTATTGGGTCTTTTGTGGGGTGTTTTTTGAGAACAGATTAATTATGGAATGATTTTCTTTACTTGTGATTTGCCGGTATTAGATTGTGGTTTAAAACTTGTATTTTGTCTTGCTTAAGTTTTTAATCATTTCATGGTAGTTGTGCATTCCAGTTGAGTCAGTTGTGTGTCGTATTAATGTCTATATGTCTCCACAATGCTACTCTAGTGGTAACGGTTTTGCGAGTATCATGCGCAAGAGTGATATATTTCCTATATAAGCATTTTTTTTGTTTACCCAAGTCCCTCATTTCCATCTATTACTAGGACCTTGGTGCATGCACTTCAATCTTTGTAACCGCTTTTTGTTCCAAGAAATGAGTTGTTCCATCTTCCTTGACCAATTTTTTATTTATAACTCATTAAATGCATTATTTTAATATGATAAGAATTGTTACGCATGAGATTGTTATTATCAGATGAATGGTTGGTTGTGCCTCAGATGGAGGCTCATGGTTATGAGATAAGCAACATTCTAAATTAATAGAGTTTATTGTTCTTATTATATTCATTTTTCTGCCAAAACCTTAACACTTATTAGCCTATAAAGACGGTAGCCATGGAGAAATCGTTACTTGCTCTCTTTTTCACTATATCAAATGCAGATTGGATGACTATGAGGGGGCTTCCTAAAATTGATTTTGTGTAGTGATCGACGACTCGGATTTGTAATTTTTTCATTGTATGTATCCAAAAAACTGCAATGAAATCATTCATTGCTATCTTCTTTCCATGATGATAAGCCGACTAATAACAAAAATGGGGGTTTACAGTGAAAAAATGGTGAAAAACAGGGAAAAATGATGACCGAAGGCAGAACTGGGAAATGGCGAAATCGAATGGGTAAAGGTGTTGCAGTCGTCTTGCACACCTCTGCAGCAATGGAGACTGTCAATCCATGAAGTCAACCCACTCTCCTCAAATACAGTCAAAGCATTAGTTTTTTATATCATCAAATTCATAAGGATCTCCAATAGAAAAACAAATCTACCCTACTCATAAACTTTGAGAGGTACCAATGATTTCTGGTTTGAGAGAATTGTCTAGAAAAATGAGGAGGTTGAATATACACATGTACCTAGATGGTTTATCTGGAAAATTACAAAGGTCAAATATACACTGACCTAAATGATCTCATAAGATAATTCACAGTGGAAATCATAAGATAACAGACTAGCTGATGCAGAGGTGGTCTCCTGAATGCAATGTTGTCTAAAACCAGTAGACCTTTTAAAATGGGAGCTTGCATACTAGTTTGATTTAATTTAAGTTTCAAATCTTAGCATTACATTTTGACGACTCTATCAAGGAACTTAACCCTTATCTCACTCTAATTCCATGTTTGTGTGTCTTCTTGTTGATTCCCACTAACTATGTTTGAAGGTTTTTTTAGTGGTTCCAGAAATAGAGTTTTTGCAAGTGTCATTAAGGTCAAAAAGGACTGCATCATTGTGTCCGAGACAACTGAGAAATGGATTTTGATATATAACACTTAGCATTTTTCTAACAAAATTTTATTGAGGCACTTGTAGGGCTATTTGAGGATACATTTGTACAAAGTTCGGTGTGATTGTACAAAAACCATACAATATGTATTGTATGGATGGTGTCATAAAACTACTTGGGTCTATTTGCAGCACAAGCAAGTTAAAGCTTCAACAATAGTATATGTGCTCGAGAGTCTCTAAGTGACCACCACATGGCCAACCCTAGTACACTTGGCATGTACAACCTAAAAATCTTTGGAATCCACTTCCAAGATAGTTTTGAGCAAAAATTTAAATATTTTTTTACAAATACTTTGAAATCCATTTCATTCCATGCTTATTACACCAGAATCTATAGGTTTTTTGAATAAATGTGGTAGGGGAAATTTTGAAGTGAGCCAAATTCTTTTGTTATAAGGGTCATTTTCTAATGGAAGACAAAGTTGACTCTATCAATGATCAAATTCCTAAATTTAGGTGACAACAGCTTTATCATAACCAATTGTTCCTAAAACACAACAAACTCAACAAATACAAACAAAACTATTCTAAAACTTTCTGGCAGGAACTTCGCTGCTCTGCAGCTCTTGTTTTTAATAGTTGAAGATCAAATATATGTAAAACTCAATTAAATGTTATATTGATGAAACAATAATTAATTTAAGGCTTTAAGATCAATATTTTTTTTATGTTGATTAATAGTTTTGAGGCATGGGATTTAGGGATTGTCAAATAATACACCATCTTTTAAAAGGAACAAATAATGAAATGATCAATATGAGTTGTGAGTCATTTAGATCCCAAGATGGAACTACAAAATATTCAAAATTGACTACAAATAATAGAAAATTTGACAAAATACTCTTACAATAAATTCTTTCAAGATTATTTAAAAATTACATTAATTTATTTACATTATTCTATTTAATTTTCTATAAATAATTAACATTATCAATTGCAAAGAATAACATCTATGAAAAACAAAATTCTTTAAAAATAAAAAAATGACCATCCATTTTTTGGGGTGATTATTGTAGGGCATACGGAAAATTCACCGCCAACAATTCACCCACGAAAAATTCACCCCCAACAATTCACTGTCAACAATTCACGGTAAAAAAAAACAAAACACAAAACACAAAAAGACAATACAAAGCTTCTTGCATAAGCAAAGAAAGAGCCCAGCAAATGAAGGGAAAACCAAAAAATAGCCAGCAAAGAAAATCTGAAGGTGAAGATTTTTAAATACAAATCTAAAGCAATCGTATACCCATGTGAGAGAATGGAAAGAGAAATGATTTCTGGAAAAACATTATACAGAGGAGGAATAAATGCAACGGTTGGGATTAAACTCCAACAAATCAATCACATTAATAATTGTTGACGGGTGAATTTGTCATGAATGTGAATTTTTCCATGGTGATGAATTGCTGGCAGTGAATTTTCCTAGAGCCCTATTGTACTAAACAAACAAACAAAAAGAATTCATGAGCTCTTAAGTCAAGCTATTTTTCTTAAACAAAAAATTTAATGTGCTAAGATCAATCTTACCAGTGATAGGACGCGCAGAAGCAATTACATGATGTAGATCAAAATTAATTCCTTTAATGTGTTTGTAATGCTCCATAATAATGGACGACGTAGAGCCCACACCTCCCCCAACATCAACCAAAGAAGTCATCTTCTTAAATCCCTCCTCATAAATCTTGACAACAGAAGACATGACAGCACAAGTGTCATAGGACATGCTCTCGTTAAATGCCTTGTTTGCTTCAGGATCGTTTACAGTGTACTCCCAATAACTCATACCAAAATCCTTCTCAAAGGCGAAGCTTCCTTCTAACACAGACTGGTGTAGATGCAGCCATCCTTGCAAGCCAATATGGTTGGTGGATCCCAACAAAAGTGGAACATAATTTTGCATGGAAACACCGAAACTCAAACCTCCTTTACTTGTTTCCTCCACAAGCAATTTAGAAAAGCCCGTGAGGCCATATCTACATTGCATGAAGTCCTCCTCGTGTAGGATCTCAGTAAATACTTGGTGGGAGGCTAGAAATCTGAGAAGATGAAACACATATTCTATGCAAGGGGGGCTCTGGGTGGATGTAATACCCCTCCGTTTTGGTCATTCTTGAAATTGAGGAAGTTGGTTGTTTGGTGACCATATCATTTTCACTTGTTACTTGTGGTTGGTAATTTGCTAGATCATGAGGACTTTTGGATTGCATCATTTAATTTGATTTTTATATTAGACAATATCACTAATCTTATGACTAGAAGTAATTTACCAAATTAATCTAATTTTTAAGGTCACTTGATTTGGTTTGGGATCAAATAAAGAGCTAGATTTAATAATAAATATTAATTGTATTATTAGTGAAAATTTCTTATTTTAAGATGAAAGAAATTGTAAGTAAATGAATTTAATAAAAATAATTATTGTCTAATAAGTGAATTTAATTAAGAAATTTAAAATTGAGAAAATAATATCGTAGATAAAATATTTAAAATTTGAACTCAAGTTTGAATAAAGATTAAAGCAAAGAAATCAATTAAGAAAAAAAAATAAAATGGAAAAAGAATTGTTTATTGCTAAATAAATAAATAAATGATTGTGGAAGGTTAACGGTTCTTCGAGGGGAGTGGAAAAGACACCATGAAACAATTATAAACAAGAATTATTCAAAAAATTGGGGGGGGGAAAGATGCTCATAGTTTGATCTTATCCCACAGCTCCAACAGTAAGTCATCATGTGCAAATCTGGAATACCAATGATCACATTCATGAATGGTAACTAGAGATGGAGGATAGAAGAGGAGAGAAATCCAGAAAGCCATCGATACCCTATGGAGTAGTAGCTACCAAAGTACCATCTTCTGGTTGAGAAAACCTAGGTTGGTGTTGTATTCAATTTCTTTTTGATTTCTCATACCTTGTTTGCTTGGCTTCCGCATTGTATTAGCCATTGTTTCGTATTTTTATTGCTTTTAGCATTATCTTTGAACGTTTCAAGAAAGTTTCTTAATGCATGCATTCAGGCTGTATCTTAGATTAACCACTTCCTTTATGATTCTGCGCCTTTGTCCAAATTAGGAACTCCAAGGTTGTTTCCTCCTTAAGCTGCAAGTCCGCAGATTACCCCTGGGCATTCCTTGGTGTTGCCTGCCTTTTTACTCCTAAGAGGTTAAGATTTGCATATAATCTCCCTTATTTCTTTATTCTCAGCCGCATACTGGATCCTAGCAGGAAGTCTATAGATTTAATAAACTCTCTGATTTTATTATCAAATCCCAAATGTTATCCGCAAGACTAAAGGAAAATGGCTTCTCACGTTTTTTGCAACCGTAACCATCTCAAACGTGGAGGAAGCTTGGTTCGTGTGTCTTCTCTGATGCCGTCAATGAGCAGATTGTTCAAGTGAAGAAATTGAGGACCAATGAGCAGATTATTTAATTCTCTTGGTCTGCGCAATGTTTCAAGCCTTTGCCAATTACCTCCATTCAGTCGAAGCTAAGCGAAATTGATGTTATTAGATACAGTGTTTAGATGAGCTCCTTCACATAGTCTGGTAATCTAATTTATATAATCTCCCTGATACCGTTGGCAACCTATCACAGCTGCAGTGTTTAGACTTTGGATCGTGTATAAATTTAAATAGTCTCCCGAAAAACCATTGGCAACCCGTCACAGCTGCAACTCTTAGACTTGCAAAGGAGGTGTAAATTTATTAATCTCACTGGTTTCATTGTTATCCTGTCAGTGGCGTATTTGAACATGGTAGGGTGTATAGATTTGTATAATCCCTCTGATTTCTTTGTCAACCTGTCTCTGCTGTGGTACTTGACCATAATAGGAAGTTTAAAAATTTAAATATTCTCCCTTATTTCATTGTCAACCCGTCTCTCTCATCTTCATCCGCCAACCTAATTTCTTCTTTATTTTTGCATAGATATCTTGTTTTCACCTCTGTCGTTGCCTTTGCAATTATTTGGCTTGCCATCATGCATTTAGGGTAGTCTGCTTTATTCTCTTGGTCAACTGATAGCTTCACTACATGGTCTACGCAAAAACAAAGTCCTTAAAAAGTTTAGCTTTAAATTTCCTTCGTAGCTTATTAAGTTCTCTCCCTTTTCTTTGATCTTTTAAAGGATGGCTTTATAATAAAGTAGAAAGTTAAGATGGAATTTTGGTTTTGTTTTTAAGAGAGAAATATGCATATTCTCTTAGATTTTATTTATTTTAATAATTATAGAAGTTAATTTAAATTAGGAAAAAGTAAATTGTGTTCTTTATTTATGTTCTTTTAAAACTAAAATATAATAAAATAATTTGGGATAATTATTACATAAGATAGTTGAATATGGAAATGTAAGTAAATAGGAGAAAATTAAATTATTATTGTGTTTAACTAATTGGAAAGATAAAGTGTAATAAACGTTCTTGGAAATTTATCAATTGGATTGTATTAGTTAATTATTAAAGGTTGAATATCTTTTGTGAGTCCCTTCCAATGTAGTTTCCTCTTGAGTTGATTTGATTTTGAGGGGATCTTTATATGTTCTAAATGGTGTTGGTAATAAGTTATTGTTATATAAATGTATACATGTGTTGAATTATAGTGTTAGAAATAGAATAACTTGTGCTTTATAATTATGTGGTAAGGTAGATAAACATAGTTGAAATTAAATTAGAAAAAGAGAATAAATTAAATTTTTATGTAGTTAAGTTGGAGAGTTTATAGAGGGAGATTTCTTTATGTCAAATTTTTGATAATTTGTGTAAATATTGATAGATTAGTTTATTCTTAATTTGGTTAGTTCCAAGTGGAATAGTTAAATTGGAAATATTGGACAAGTGGAGTTTTGCATGTTATAGGTGCCTTGTTCAAATGTGTGCTTGCATTATGTAAGTAAAATTATGTGAACTTCTAAATGTTGATTTCTCTTAGTGGTTGATTTTAAGTCTTTTATAGGGATAGTTATATAGGATGCCAATGTTGGATTGATTTCTTTATTTGAGTGTACCAATTTTCGTATTAAGTTTGTGCATTGGTTGGTCGTTCTATTGTATTAGTCTTTGTCTTTGTTTGAGTCGTTTTGAGTCAAATTGTAAGATTGTTGTGTAATGTATGGTTGGGTATCCTGAGAGGAGGAAATAGAGGTATCCCTTGGATTTCTGATTTAGTTTGTATCAAAGTTGTTGATGTTGTTTGAATGGAGTTGTTGATCTTATTTTAATGTATTCTCTCATTATTTTTGAATTGAAAATAGTTCATGTGGCCTTGCAATAATTGTTGTCATTGTCATGTTGCTGTCCTTCTGAAGGTGATTTACGTACCACTATAAGGGGGTTCTTGTGAGGAGAAAATTAAGGTCTCCCGTAGAATGCCTAGTTGGTGGCTTTTGGTTTTATTAAGTGATTTCGTTGAATTAAAGGTTGATTTTCTTTTGCGTTTTCCTTTTTGAGGTGACACCATTGTTGATTTGCGGATGGGTCTTGATGAACCTTTCCCTTTTTATGGCTTTTCTGATTTACTCGCATAATTGATGAAATTTTATCCTTGTGTTGGAATTATTGGAGAAATACTCATGTTGCTTCACTTTACCCTTAGCTTGTGGGTTTTCATTCTTTTGGCTTCCAAAGGCTTGAGATGATTGATAATTGTTGTTCTCTCTCTTTATGTGCCCTTGATGTGGCAAGTGTTTTGGTTTCATGATTTTGAAAAGGGTTGTACGGATATTGTTGAGACTTTGATTTTATAGCGAGATGGGTGATGCCTCGCATGCGCTTTAGTTGTGATTTAATATTCTTGTTATGTTGTACAACCCTTGGTTTCTTGGTTTTAGTTTGATGTTGTTGGGTCTCTAGGGAGAGTGGCTCCTTGTGGGGGCCGGCGCCCCGTTTAAGGGGAAGGGCACAGGATAACCCACGAGTGAGTTAGTAAACAAGTGAAAACCTAATAATTAACTTAGGAGGGTTGGGTAGTAATATCATTATAAGATTAATAAAATGGATGCCTCATCTTCATTAGTGCTTTCGTAGGCTAATGGAAGACTGAGAAGGCCGTGGTTGGCAAGGTCGCGACCTTGTCTTCATGAGAGGTCTACGGCTCTGCATGAGTCACCCTATGGATCAGCGCCTCCAGTTGGGAGGAAGAGCATAGGATAGCCATAGATGGGACCGGTGCCTCCAGTTGGGAGGAAGAGCACAGGATAGCCCATGTAGGACTATGCGATGACACTCTCCCCTAGTTGCCCATGTGTTTACTTTATTGTGTTCCTCTGGAAGTAGGTTGTGGGAGTTGGTTTAGATTGTTGATATACAGATTTATATTGATTTGTGATTATTGCCTTAATATATCTTGATGTACTTGGTGGTCTTGTATGATCTCATTGATATTTGACTTATGACCTTGTACTCTTTTGGTATTGTGTTATGATGTTATTGTATTGTTTAATTGCAATTTGGAATTGTATTATGTTTATTAATTCAGTTTGTTTTGGAAGTGTTTCATGATTATCATTTGGTTACTTGTTACTGGTCATTGCTTTGATTTATGTGATGAGATTTATGATTTTAAGTTATTTTAATGACTCTTGGATGTTGCGGATTATGTCTTTGTAATTCTTGAGTTTTATGATACTTTTGTATGGCGTTGAGTCTTGTGGTTCCCTATTTGGATGTTCTTGGTTGCAGTCTCTTTCTTGTTAGCTCCTAGCACGGGGGGTGGGTCTTCAGACTCACATGGTCGGGTGAAACATGCTAAGCACCCCATTGGGTCCCCAGTCAAGGATCGAGAGGTGCGGATTGGTGTTGTTGCAGTGACTTTAGAGTTGTATCTGTCTTGGAGCCAGTTATGATTCTTTGTATTCATCTATTTATTTGTATCATGTTATCTTATGTATGGTTTCCATTTATGTTTGGAAACACTTTTGTATCATTGTACCTCTAGAACATTGTATTGTAATGTAATGTTAACTCGGTGTGGATATTGGCCGTGGCAATTTTTATTCAATGCGTTAAGTTAATTATGCATATGTTGTATTTATGTACACAAATGGTTTTCTTATCAATGAATCTTCATGTATGTGTTACATTTGTTAATGTTTACTTGTTATGGATTATATCTTTGGCTTTTATTCTTTATTGTTGTTGTGTGGATCTAAGTCTCATAATGACTCCTGCTATACCCCAAGGGATGTATGTGTTAATGAATCTACTTAAATGAAATTCATGTCATGACTTAATGTGTATTGCATATATGTTATGTTATCCTAAAAAAAAATTGTGCTGTAATTATTGTATTATTATCCTTTGGGGTTTGCACGACGGGGCATTACAGTGGAGGCTGAAATATGGGTGGCAATTTCCTTTAGGGTAAGACAGCCTAAAGCCTCCACAAGTATATCTAGAATGCTCAGCAGAACAATAGCTCTGAGAGCCATGGGCTTAGCTGACCCGAGTATCATGTCATACAATTTTAGCTAAGATAACAAAGTCTCTCGCTGGGCTTCCTATTAACAAACAAGGACAGGCTGGGAAATTGTAATGAGGGCAACTATTTATAGGGGAGAGGGGTTCATAGTGGAGCACCGTAACTTCGTGTTTCTCAAAATCTTACGTGGAAATTTCAAATCACTCCCAATTTTTTACAATAGTTTATTTGGCAAATCATGTGCTTCTATATTTCATTTTAGAGCCACATCATCGAATATGATGCCACATCAGCATGTTTTTTGTTGAGGTGTAACACCCTTTTGATTTGTTATGTTTTCTTTGATAGTTCAGATACTTTGTTATATCATAATTTATGTTATTGTTGTTCTATCGCTGATAGTAGAGCGATGATAGACAATATTGATGTGATGATACATTATATGCATGGTGATTATGTTTGACATTCTTTATGTTTTCATAGATGTTTAGTTGAGATGACATTGCTATATATGCACATTGTAGTTTAATTGATATTTTATCTTGTTAGTTGATATGACATTGTATTGGTGAAGAGAAAGGTATTGCATCACTCGCTCATGAGTTCCCTGTGATTTTTGTGATTCTCTCTTCACGGTGTGTATGAATTATTATCTTTATACATGTACGACATTTTCTTTTGTTGTAGGTTTGTAGGTACAGGACAACGACTTCACCTGGTTTCACAGGACTAAGCATGTCCACTACTCAACAGTAATGTTGATTGGGAGATAGTAACTGGTTAACCTTGTCAAACCTTTAACCTAGCATAGTGTGTCGTCAGTTTGTATGTTGGTCATGTTCCTTATCCATGTTGGTCTTGGTATTTTATTTATTGTGCAAGTTTAAATTGTAAGGATTAAATTATATGTTGTGATTAAGTATTTAATTAATATGGAGATTTTATTATAAATTAATTAATTTAATTTAAGTTATATTGTAAAGTAATTTTAATTATTAAATTAATTGAGAATTAAAATAAATAAGTTATTTAATTATAAATTGCATTAAATATATTTTTTAAAATTTTAAATGCATATTTGGGAAAAGATCTTAGAAATATCTTGGTTTGTTAAACAAGAGATATTTGTTGTGTGAACTGGAAGTTAGAAGGGTTTGTTTTCTTATTGTCTTAAAATTTATTTACGGAGAGATTGATTGAAATTGGTAAAAAAAGAGGAGGAAGTTGTTTTCACGGAAAAAAAATGACAGAGGTTTTTTGGAAATGGAAGAATTGTTTTGTGGTTTGAAGAAATTGTAGATCTTAGAAGCTTTCTAATAATTATAGGAATCTAGTTTGTTATATTCTTGGCTATGGAATGTTTCTATTCTATGGGAAGTGGCAATTCTTCTAGAGGAAGCTTTTGCAATCTTGGCAAATTGAAGATTATAGAGAAGCTCGACATTGATCCTCAAGGAAACAATTCTTCTGGAATAGGTTCTTTCATTTTTTTTATGAATTTTGATTTGAAAGAGTTATTTAATTATTGTAATGCAAATTGGAAAAGATTAGAAGAGGTTTTCATTACTATAGAAGCTTTTGTTTTTAAAAGATTTCTGTGAAATTTGAACCTCTGTAGAAAACAATTTGGATCCTCTGTTAAAATGAGTATTTGAAATAGATTTATACAAAAGAAAATTATAGTGGGATTATTGAACCTCTGTTGAATTTAAATCAAAACTTAGAAACCTCTTCCTATGAAAAAATAATTTATTCTTTTGTAGAAAATGGTAAATTACCATTAAAGATTTAGATCCCTATAGGAAATATTTTTAACACTCTGTTGAAATTGAAACCTCTATGAAATTTTCTAAATACTTCATGTAGATAAATATCATTTTGTTTTGTTTTCCCCAATTTATTCTATTTGTTTGGAAAAAGAAAACCTCTCGAAAATCTGATAATCTTCATGTTGAAAGAGTGAGAACCTGTCAATTAAAGAATTTGAGTTGTTTAATATATATATATATATATAATTATATATGTATATATTTGAATATATACATATATAGATACAATTATATATATAAATATATTTTTATGAATGATCTGTAGAATTTATTCTAGATAAATTTTATTGGAAATCTGTTGAAATTTATGTATGACAAATCTTTTATAAATTTACATTGTTTAAAAAAAAAATGAAATATAAAGATTATTGTGGGGGGGCGATGGGGATAATCCCCACAGCCGTCCCCATAGGGGAGGTGGCTGTGAGGGTAGTGCCCAGCGCTGCCTACACAGCCACACCCACTTGGGGTTCGGGTATGAAAACAGCCCTTGCTTCCACTATATTGCAATGTTAGGTTTTTTTTTTTAAATTCTTTTTCTTTTATATAAAATATATAATTATATTATATATATGCTATATCATATGTATATTATTTATAATATATATTATATATTATATAATATACATATTCTAAATATATATATATATTTATATATGTATTTTGATAATTGGAAATTGTAAATTATTTTTAAATAATATATTTTATGTATATATGATTATATGTATTTGTACATATATATATATATTAATATATTAATATATTTATTTAAATGATTATTATGTTATAAGAGGAGCATGTAAATGCACAATTAGATATTGTAAATATGAAATTTATTAAAATGAATACTGAAAAGGAATAATTGGATTATGTAATTAGAATATATATATATATATATATATATATTTAAAAAGGATATTTATTTAAATAAATATCATGATGTTAATTAGTGCGTGCAATACACAAGTAGGTGTTTTATAATAAATTGATTTGATTAGAAAGATTGAGATTTTTATTTATATGGGTTTGTGAAATTTGAGTTAAACAAATAGTTTTAATTTCTTTATGATTTGTAAATGGAAGTATATATTTTAATATAAGCATGCAAATGTATGGGCTAGTAAATCTTAAAATAAAATGACTTAGGAGAGAAAGTTGAATTATATTTAAATAAATATTGTGTTATTAAAACGTTTAATTTACAAGTAGGGGATTTTATAATGCAATGATTGTAATAGAGAAAATGATTTTATTATTAGATGAAACTGTGGAAATTAAATTAAGTAAATAGTTTTATTATTGCAAATAAAATTATATTTACTTTGAATAATTGAATGTGATGAGATATTGATTCAATTTGGATTTAGGAAATCTGAATATTAGATTATTTAAGTGTCTGAATTGTTTTAAGTTGTGTTCTTTTCTGTTCACATTTGCGGGCAATTTGAGTTGAATATTATGAGTAATTGTCAAACTAAAAGTTAAAAAAATTGTTTAATTCATTGTTGATTTATTGGTTTTGGGAAATCCTAATGGTTGTATATTTAATTACTTGAGAGGCTTATTGTAATTGTGTATTCTTCTGTAATTGTGTATTGGGAATTGGGGATATTGATTGTCACAAAAATATAAGTCTTCCAGAAATTGTAAAATTGTGAAAGGGTTATTGTATCTTTTGTTCACCCTTTTTGAGATTCAGTATTTGACATCCATAGGGATGTGTGAATTAGTTTGAACATCCAATTACTATGAACAAATTGTGTGATTTAATTTGAGCACCCGGTCACTACGAACGAGATGTGTTGTTCTTTATAGAATGGTTGATATTTGTTATTATATTTTGTGCACCATCTACCCTTGGGTTTTGGAATATGTTATTGTGTTGTCGATAAGGGAGTGGCTTTGAACGGGGGTCAGGACACAAAGTGGTCCTAGGACAACTTGAGTGAAAGTTAGTTTAATCAATGGAAATTAAATAACTTGTATTAGGGATAAAGTAATTTAATACATTTAATCAGATAGTTTAGCCTCGCTCATTGGCTCAAGGGCTAGTATGAGACTTGAGATGAGTCGGGAAGGCCTACAATGGCAAGATCATTATCTTGTCTTCTCGAAAGATAATCGATTCTTCACTGGTGTACACGTGGGGCTGAGTTCGTGAGAGGTTACCAGGATAACCAAAGATGGGGGCCGAGACATAGGAAGATCTCCTTTGGATAACCAATGCAACCTTTGTGATGACACTCCTATGATAGTAGTCAGCTTGTATTGTATAGTGGATGTAATTTATTTAGTGGTTCTGGAAGCAATGTAACCTTATGTTTTGTGTTTACTGGTATAGTGTTATTTTGTGTTTACTGGTACAGTGTGGTTTTGTACATTGCCTATGTCTAGAGGTAGTAGGTTTGTCTTGGTTACCTTTTACTATCTCCTAGCATGGGGGTTGGGCCTAGGAGTACCACAGGGCTGGGTGGCATTCACCTTACACTGTTGAGCTTTCTCTTCCTATTTGTGATGGCGAGATCTTCTAGTTGGAGGAGCTTGTGTGTTCTATGGATTTGTACTTCTCTTGTATTCATTGTAACAAAGGGACACTATGTATTTGTATTCCTTATTTATAATCAAGGAGGGTTCCTTGTACTATAATTGTAACATTATGTATGATCTATTCACTGTTGGATTAAATTGTATATATCTTTTTTAAGTGGTGTTGTATTGGTGGAAATATGTTCATTACATTTCCATGTTTAATTTATTATGCTATGGGTTAATGCTTTGATGTATGATGTTATCATGAGTTAATTTCATATGTTGTGTTTTAGAATAATTTTGTAAGTTGTGAAGTTCACATGTAGACGTGTTGCGTGGCCTAGAGGATGTATGTGTTAGAGTAGTTTACTTCACTCGTTTTGTTACTCTTTTTAAGAATTTTTTTTTGTTGTTCTTCCATAGTGTTTCATCATCCTCTAGGTTGTGGGATGGGGTTTTACACTTGGTATCAGACCCTTGGTTTAAGCACTAGAAGCTCTGGGGTAATGTTGAATCTATTATGTGTTAGTGCATAGGTTTAAGTTTGTGTACCTTGTCTTATACCTTGGTGTGTTTATGTAGGATTATGTCACCAAGGCGAGGTCGCGATAGAGGTTATGGTCGTGGTTGTCGAGGCAGTCATGGAGGTAGTTAATGGGATTCACCTTCCCATGTTGTCCATGATCTTATGAGCATGGTGGTAACCATGGACAAGGCTCAGATGGTTGAAGAGAATCTATCTATGATCATAGGTGGATAGATGGGGGTTTAGATTGGCAGTGCACGTTCCATTTGTGTTGGATGTTAGGGTGGTCAATCTCAGGCTGCGAGCATTCCCAAGGGACTTTAGGCACCTGCTAAGGGTGAGCAGCAACAACCCTCGCAGTGAGAGAATAAGAATATTCAATCCCAACACGGTGGTATTTGGTTTTAGAAGAAGAGTTATTAGAGTTTTCTATGAGCTCATCATAATCATTTCTATCAACCAACACAAAGTTCTCTATCTACGATTAGTGTAAGTGTGCAGGTTTTCAAACTCAACACTATGGAGACAATGGTAGAAAAGGACAAATTTGTAGAGGAGAACTTGGCAATGGCATTTGGTGGTCACGTTGGAGTGAAGATAGACAATACTTTAGTTGCAGAACCTAGTGCATGTAGTGACCAGACTCGGGAAGCTCGACCACCTAGGACACAATAGATGCCAGCATAGAGTACTTAGTCTACCTTTAGGGGTAGCGTTCAACAAACTAGAGAATCTTCTGGAGGTAGAGGTTTTGGCAAGGGTATTCGGTGTTTTTCTTGTGGCCAATAGGTGACATAGTGCAGCAGTGTCCCAATAAGGACACATTAGGATATACTCAGAAGGCAGCGGCTTTAGAGCCGATAGTAGGTGATGCAAGTAGATAGAATAGGGTGTTTACCGCGATGGATAACCGCCAGGCTGAGCACCAAGGTGTTGTACTCTTTAGTCTATGTTTTTTTAATTTTGGGTTGTTCTTGCATGTCTACCCAAAAGTTGTTGTTAGGTGGTGTTGGTCCAATGGTGCAGAAAACTAGTGGAAAAGATAGGACCCTCAGTGTAGTGTGCAATGCATCGACATCCTTCCTACTGGGGAATGCATTATGGACATTGGTGTACTGTGGATTGTTGTGATTTAAATTTTCTTTGAGTCTAATGTTTACCCCTATTTGTGGGCAAGAATGGGAGGGTCAAAGTCTGTAAAGAAGAAAGGAAAGGCAAGAAAGACTGCCAAGACCTAACACTCCCCTACTGTCCAAGGAAGAGAAGGAGAGCCTTCGTGCTTAGTATTTTGCTTCCATTATTGTGGTAGTGGATTCTGATGAGGACCCAGAGGAGTGTCCTCTATTGGGAAGTGAGTAGCTCACAGTTGTTAGAGGGTTGTTGAACCTTCTCTATTGCTTAGTTGGTTTGATACTTTATATTAATATGTTTTGATTATTAAACTTTGATACTTATTATATTATGTTTTACACTTTGATACCTTATAGTTGGTTGTTCCACCATTCTAGATGGTGTTGGATGACATTTCATTGAGCTTGATGATTGTGACATTATGGATTAATGATTATGATGTGTTGCATTTATGGAATTAGTACTGTGTTGGATAATTTGATTACATTTATCTCTTGGTTCATGAATGTGTTTGTTCTATTGATGAGTAGCTATTGCCTTATGATGTGGTTCATAACTGTGTATGTTTACTTGATCTTGCAACTTCCAGGAGTAAGTCAAGTCCTAGGGGGGAGATGTAACACCCCTCTAATTTGTTATGTTTTCTTTGACAATTCTGATACTTTGTTAGACCATAATTTATGTTATTGTTGTTCTATTGCTAACAGTGGAGCGATGATAGACTATATTGATGTGATGATACATTATATGCATGGTGATTAGGTTTGACATGCTTTAAGTTTGCATAGATTCTTAGTTGAGATGACATTGCTATATATGCTCATTGTAGTTTAATTAAAATTTTATCTTGTCATTTGATGTGACATTGTATTGGTGAAGAGAACAGTATTGCATCACTCGCTCGTGAGTGCCCTATGATTTCTATGATTCTCTCTTCACGGTCTGTATGAATTATTATCTATATACGTGTACGGCATTTTATTTTGTTGTAGGTTTGCAGGTACAGGATAACGGCTTCACCTGGTTTCACAGGTCTGAGCATGTCCACACTCAATAGTAATGTTGATTAGGAGATAATAACTAGTTAACCTTGTCAAACCTTTACCCTAGCATAGTGTGTCGTCAGTCTGTATGGTGGTCATGTTCCTTATCCATGTTGGTCTTGGTATTTTATTTATCATGCAAGTTTAAATTGTAAGGATTAAATTATATGTTGTGATTAAGTATTTAATTAATATGGAGATTTTATTATAAATTAATAAATTTAATTTAAGTTATATTATAAAGTAATTTTAATTATTAAATTAATTGGGAATTAAAATAAATAAGTTATTTAATTGTAAATTGGATTAAATAAATTGTTTTTAATTTTAAATGCATATTTGGGAAAAGATCTTAGAAATATATTGGTTTGGTAAAGAAGAGATATTTGTTGTGTGAACTGGAAGTTAGAAAGATTTTTTTTCTTATTTTCTTAAAATTGATTTACAGAGAGATTGATTGAAATTGGTGAGAAAAGAGGAAGTTGTTTTCACAGGAAAAAAATGATAGAGGTTTTTGGGAAATGGAAGAATCATTTTGTGGTTTGAAGAGATTGTAGATCTTAGAAGCTTTTTGATAATCCTAGGAATCTATTTTGCTATATTCTTGGCTATGGATTGTTTCTGTTCTCTAGGAAGTGGCAATTCTTCTAGAGGAAGCTTTTGCAATCTTGACAAATTGAAGATTACAAAGAAGATCGACATCAATCCTCGAGGCAACAATTCTTCTGGAATAGGTTCCTTAATTTTTTTTGTGAATTTTGATTTGAAAGATTTATTTAATTATTGTAATGCAAATTGGAAAAGATTAGAAAAGGTTTTCATTACTATAGAAGCTTTTGTTTTTAAAAGATTTCCGTGAAATTTGAACCTCTATAGAAAACAATTTGGATCCTCTGTTAAAATGAGTATTTGAAATAGATTTATACAAAAGGAAATTATAGTGGGATTATTGAACCTCTGTTGAATTTAAATCAAAACTTAGAAACCTCTTCCTATGAAAATAGAATTTATTCTTCTATAGAAAATGGTAAATTACCATTGAAGATTTAGATCCCTGTAGGAAATATTTTTAACACTCTATTGAAATTGAAACCTCTGTGAAATTTTCTAAATACTTCGTGTAGATAAATATCATTTTTTTTGCTTTTCCCAATTTATTCTATTTTTTTGGAAAAAGAAAAACTCTGGAAAATTTGATAATCTTCATGTTGAAAGAGTGATAACCTGTCGATTAAAGAATTTGAGTTGTTTAATATATATATATAATTGTATATGTATATATTTGAATATATACATATACACATACAATTAAATATATAAATATATTTTTATGAATGATCTATAAAATTTATTCTAGAGAAATTTTATTGGAAATCTGTTGAAATTTCTATATGATGAATCTTTTATAAATTTGGAGTGTTTAAAAAAAAATTAAATATAAAGATTCTTGTGAGGGGGCGATGGGGGTAATTGTAATACCCCTCCGTGTCAGTTGTTCTGAACTTTTGTGTGAGTATTTGTGTGTGCTTCGTTGATTACTACGTTATTTGATTTTGTGGAAAATATAATATGTTAGTAGTCATGTTTAAATAATTAATTAGATCATAAGTGATTTGCAAGGTTATTTAAAATATGATTAGAAATTAAAATAATAATCAATTAAATCAAATCAAATGATTTAGAGAAAATGATTAAATTAAATTAATTCGTAAATTGACGTAAATTGTTAAATTGAAATTAATAATAATTAGGAACAAAATAATCTTCAAAAGATAATTAACATAATAAGGAATTTAAATAGATAGGAAGTTGAAGTGTCTTAAAAGAAGAAAAGCTGGAAAGAAACTTCACCTTTGGAGCATTTGGAAGTTGAAGAGAACTGTAGAATTTGTAAAATAAATAATAGTTATTTTTAGCTTTTGGGAAGGAGGTAAAAAAAAAAGAGATATACCCCGCGAGATGGAGGTCGAGATTCAACAGAAGGGATTTACAATAAAGGAAGTGCAGGACTTAGGCCAGGCAGCAGGACAGAAGAGGAGAGAAATCCAGGAAGCCATCGATACCATATGGACTAATAGCTGCAAAAGTACCACCTTCTAGTCGAGGTATTTGCTTATGTATTTACTTTGTCTCATATCTAGTCTATACTGTGAATTGATGTCTCTCGTTCGTTTATTCTGGAGGTCCTTTTTCTTTTATGTATGCATGCAGTGTTTTCTCTTAGGCCAAACAACCTTCATTCTTTCTTGCCTTAATATTTTGCTTATTTCATTCAAGGTTGAATCTTCAAGTTATATCAGAGGGCATGTTTGCGTATTGTCATTCAAAATTTGGTATTGCAAATGCTTTGTCTATAAAATTTAATGATCTTTCTGATTGCTTTATCAATCTGTCCTAGCCGTGCACTCAAAATTTATAGGAAGTTAAAAGATTAAGATAATATCTCTCTCTGATTTCATTGTCATCCTATCTCAACTGCGGCACCTGAGCTTAATAGGAAGTTTAAATGTTAAAATAACCTCTGGTTTCTGTGTAAACCTATCTCAGTCGCGCACAGGAGCATAATAGGAAGTTTAAAGGTTTAAATTACCTGCTTGATTCCTTTGAGAATCTATCGCAGTTGCAGCACTTGAAAATAAAATATTGTCCAAACTGGCATATCTCTGGAAACTCCCCCAACCAGATATGTGTCAAGTTCAAAAGATAGGTTGAACATTATTTCTCCTCCTCATAAGTCACATATTTGCACTTCACCTGACTCCTTTTCTTTAGTCTTGGGGAAAACATTTGGGATTTGATAATAATGCAAGTAGATGGTGATATTTCCAAATTCCAATATTCACTTTCTAATATACTTGGCAACCTGTCACTTAGAGTTGAGGCTTTGTACAGAATTAAATGTTATCCGCAAGACTGAAGGAAAATGGCTTCTCACGTCTTTTGCAACCGTAACCATCTCAAACTTGGAGGAAGCCTGGTTCGTGTGTCTTCTCTGATGTCGTCAATGAGCAGATTGTTCAAGTGAAGAAATTGAGGACCAATGAGAAGATTATTTAATTCTCTTGGTCTGCGCAATGTTTCAAGCCTTTGCCAATTACCTCCGTTCAGTCGAAGCTGAGGGAAATTGATGTTATTGGATACAGCGTTTAGAGGAGCTCCTTCGCTTAGTCTGGTAATCTAAATTTTTATAACCTCCCTGATATCATTGGCTTTCCATCACAACTGCAACTTTAGACTAGCGAAGGTGTAGTAAACTTAATAACCTCTCTGATTTCTTAGATAACCTGTCAGTGGCAGAGTGTATAGATTTAAATAAACTCTCTGATTCTATTTGCAATCTGTCTCAGCCCTCTCACCTTGTCATAATGGGAAATTTAATAGTTTAAATAATCTCTCCATTTTCATGAATTGATTAGTATGTGTATATGCTTCAGATGATAGTCACTGTTCTAGGATATTGCTAAGTTCATTGTAGTTTTAAGTAGTGAAAAGATTAAGTTGAAGCGATAGTAGGATTCATAGGCAGTGATCTAAGTATAGTATAGTCCTATAGTCATAATATATATATATATATATATATATATATATAGGTAATAATCTGGTAGAAGGCATTTCAAACAATAATCTGTTCTTCATAGATATATAAATAAATAACAAAATGTTCTCATTTCTCACTGTAGTTATATTGAAGTAAATATTGTATTCATGTTGTGTATGTAGAAATTGATGAAAATTGTTTGGTAACAAAGTAATTCCTTGATGAATAATGAGAAATTCGAATAGCAAGGAAGATAAATGAACTTAGTATATTTAGGTGTCGCTTTGGTAGTTCTTGGAATAAGTATCATTACAAAACCTTGAAACACTGTTTAATGAATCTAACTAAATAAGTTATGTGGTTAGGTTAAAGAGTTATGTTAGTTATTTGAGAAGTTTCTTAAGTTGTTATATGGTAGAAGAGTAAATTTGAAAATAATTAATATGGAAAATTAATTTATTTATAAGAGCCCCAAGGGAATATTGTTACTTTAGATATCTATTGTGAGTAATTAGTCTTGAGGGAAGGAATAATGCTTGACAAGGTCATAATTATTTATAATTGCTTAATCAAAAGGTTTCATTAAATGCTTGTAATTGTTAAATTATTTTAAGGTGAATTTGTTGGGTTCTCAATTAATGGAACTAGAAACATTAAAATTGCCCCAATAGTAATGGTTATGTGTGAGTAAAAGAGGTAATAGCTCTATTTATTTATTTGGAATATTTCTAAAGAAGTTAATTGATGAAATGTCTTTATATGTATATATGGATACCTATAGTGGTAGGATTTCTTCAGTTCGACTTAAATGATGCCTCAATAATGGAAGAGATAAGATATAAAGTAAGCTTTAAATGCTAGTAGAATGTTATCACTCTTTGTGGATTAGCAAAAAAAAGTAGTTTGTTAAATATAGTCTTTTAGGTGAGTAAGAAATTGATAGATTATTTAACTTAGAATACTTTGAGTATTGGTGATTACTTAGTATTTTATATGTGGAAGAAATGTCTTACTATTGAGTTGATTGTGTATATTTGGATAAATGTAGGGTTTATGTAAAATAGATGATTTTCTAAATGATGACTATCTCCTTATTCCCTTCTTCATAAATTCTCTATAAGGATGCTTACTTGTTTCATGGTTGATTTGATGGTTTGAGCCGGTTGCTTTGTATCAATTTGATTATGTATTTTATTTTATTTTATCTGAGTTTTGTTTTTGGAGGGAGCTCTTTTGTGTCATAAGGTTGTGATTAGATTTTTGATCCTTGCGGATGGATAGAAAGTGTTTGTTTGTTTATTGTTGTTCATTAAGTGTATCCCCGTGTTTAATGGTTGTTATGATTAATTTATTTTGATGTATCTCTTGAGTTGTTTGGTTTTCATAGGTGATTTTTATTTATTGAGTTCACATTTGATCAACGAATGAGTTTGATGGATCCTTATTATTTCCGTCACCCGCTTGAGTCCTTTTGGTTGAGGAGATGTTCGTATGTTAAGTTTTTGTGTTGGGACCGTATTGCTTTATTTTACCTTATTTGTGGGTTGTCATTCTTTTGACTTCCAGAGGCTTGAGTTGATTGTCAGTTGATGTTCTCTCTTTATGTGCCCTTGATGTGGCAAGTGTTTTGGTTTCATTATTTAAAGTTCGTGGACTTTTGTAGGACTGGGTGTTTGTGCATGTTGGCGGGGATGGGTATTACCTCACGTGGCATGTTTGATTCTTTTGATTGTGATGGGGTTTTGAGCACTTGTTTTGTGTTGGGTCTCACGGTGAGAATATAGAGGCCAACACAGCAATAAGGAAAACATAGAGAAACCATAAGTGAGATTAGTAAACAAGTGAAAACCTAATAATTAACAGGAGGTTGGTGTGCTTTGGTCATGTAAGATTTTTAAAAATGGATGCCTCGTCTTCATTGGTGCCCAGGAATAATGGAGGCTGAGAGGAGCCGTGGTTGGCAATTAACCTCATCCTCATGAGGGTTATAGGCTCATGGAAGCCCTATGGTGTGACCTCAAGTGGGAGGGAAGGGCAGGAGATCAAAAAAGTGGGGGCAGCACAGGGTTTGGAGGGGCGGAGGGACCCATGTAGGCTATGTGATGACACTCTCCCCTAGTTGCCCATGTGTTTTACTTTATTGTGTTCCTCTGGAAGTAGGTTGTGGGAGTTGGTATAGATTGTTGATATTTGGATTTATCTTGATTAATGATATTTTGCCTTGATACATCTTTGGTGTACTTTGTGGTTTTGTATGATCTCATTTATATTTGATTTATGATCTTGTATTTTTATGGTACTGTTTTATGATGTTATTATATTGTTTAATTGCAATTTGGGATTGTATTATGTTTATTGATTTAGTTTGATTGGAAGTGTTTCATGATCATCCTTTGGTTACTTATTTATTGATCATTGCTTTGATTTATGTGATGGGAGTTGTGATCTTAATTTATTATGTTGACTCTTGGATGTTGTTGCAATTCTTGAGTTTTATGATACTTTTGTATGTTGTGAGTCTTGTGATTCCGTGTTGGGATGTTCTTGGTTGAAGACTCTTCTTGTCAGCTCCTAGCAGGGCAGGTGGGTCTTCAGACTCACATGGTCGGGTGGAATGTGCTAAGCACCCCATTGGGTCCCCAGTTGAGGATCAAGAGGTGTGGATTGGTGCTGTTGCAACGACTCCAGAGTTGTATCCGTCATGGAGCCAATTTTCATCTATTCCTTTGTATCATGATTCTTGTTGTATGGTTTTCGTGCATATTGGAAACACTTTTGTATCATTGTACCTCTAGAACATTGTACTCTAATGTAATGTTAAACTCGGTGTGATTATTGGCCATGGCAGTTGTTATTCATTGTGTTGTGTTAATTATGTATATGTTGTACTTACTCAAATGGTTTCTTATCAATGATTATCTTGTATGTGTTATATTTGTTAATGTTTATTTTGTTATGGATTATATCTTTGGATTTTATTCTTTATTGTCGTTGTGTGGATCTCAGTCTCGTAATGACTCCTAATGTTCCCCAAGGGATGTATGTGTTAGTGAATCTGCTTAAATGGAATTCATGTCATGACTTAATGTGTAATACATGTATGTTATGTTTACTTTAAAAATAATAATAATAATAATAAAATTGTGCTGTAATTATTATGTTTATGTCCTTTGGGGTTCACACGGCGGGGCGTTACAGTAATCCCCACAGCCGTCCCCATAGGGGAGGCGGCTATGTGGGCAGTGCCCAGTGCTGCCTTCATAGGTAGCACTGACACTGCCTACACAGCCATGCCCACTTGGGGTTCGATTGTGAAAACAGCCCCTGTGTGCACTGTATTGCAGTGTTAGTTTTTTTTTTTTTAACTATTTTTTCTTTTATATAATATATATAATTATATTATATAAATGTTATATAATATGTATATTATTAATAATATATAATATATATTATATATATTTATATATGTATTTTGATAATTGGAAGTTATAAATTATTTTTAAATAATATATTTTATGTATATATTATTATATGTACTGGTGTGTGATTTGTGTGTGTGTGTATCATGTTGTATGTTTGTTTGAGTGATTTGTGTTATAAGAGGAGCATGTAAATGCACAATTAGATATTTAAAATATGAAATATATTAAAATGAATAGTGGAAAGGAATAATTGGATTATGTAATTGGGAAATATATATATATATATATATATTTAAAAAAGATATTTATTTAAATAAATATCATGTTGTTAATTAGTGCATGCAATGCACAAGTAGGTGTTTTATAATAAATTGATTTTATTAGAAAGATTGAGATTTTTATTTATATGGGTTTGTGAAATTTGAGTTAAACAACTAGTTTTAATTTCTTTATGGTTTACAAATGGAAGTATATATTTTAATATAAGCATGCAAATGCATGGGCTAGTAAATCTTAAAATAAAATGACTTAGGAGAGAAAGTTGATTTATATATAAATAGATATTGTGTTATTAAAATGTTTAATGTACAAGTAGGGGATTTTATAATGCAATGATTGTAATAGAGAAATTGATTTTATGATTATATGAAACTGTGGAAATGAAGTTAAGTAAATAGTTTTATTATTGCAAATGGAATTATATTTACTTTGAATAATTTCATGTGATGAGATATTGATTCAATTTGGATTTAGGAAATCTGAATATTATATTATTTAAGTGCTTGAATTGTTTTAAGTTGTTTTCTTTTTTGTTCATGTTTGCGAGCAATTTAAGTTGAATATTATGAGGAATTGTCAAACTAAAAGTTGAACAATTGGTTTAATTTATTGTTGATTTATTGGATTTGGGAAATCCTAATGGTTGTATATTTAATTACTTGAGTGGCTTATTGTAATTGTGTATTCTTCTGTAATTGTGTTTTGGGAATTGGGGATATTGGTTGTCGATAAAATATAAGTCTTCCTGAGATTGTAAAATTGTGAAAGGGTTATTACATCTTTTGTTCACCCTTTTTGAGATTTCCTTGGGTAGTGCACATTTTTGAGATTCAATATTTGACATACATAGGGATGTGTGAATTAGTTTGAACACCTGATTACTATGAATGAATTGTGTGATTTAATTTGAGCACCTGGTTACTACAAACATGATGTGTTGTTATTTGTAGAATGGTTGATATTTGTTATCATATTTTGTGTATTGTCTACCCTTGGGTTCTGGAATATGTTATTGTGTTGTTGATAGGGGAGTGGCTTTCAATGGGGGCCGTGACACAAAGTGGTCCCAGGACAACTCATGTGAAAGTCAGTTTAATTAGTGGAAATTAAAGAACCTTTATTAGGGATATAGTAGCTTAATACATTTAATTAGATAATTTAGCCTCGCTCATTGGCTCAAGGGATAGTATGAGACTTGAGATGAGTCAAGAAGGCCTGGAATGGAAAGATCATTATCTTTTCTTCTCGAAAGATAATCGATTCTGCACTGGTGTGTATGTGGGGTCAGGTTCGTGAGAGGTTACTAGGATAACCCAAGATGGGGGCGGGGACCTAGGAAGATCTCCTTTGGATAACCAATGCAACCTTTGTGATGACACTCCTCTTATGACAACAACCGGTTTGTATTGTAGAGTGGATGTAATTGATTCAGTGGTTTTGGAAGCAATGTAACCTTATGTTTTGTGTTTACTAGTACAATGTTGTTTTGTGTTTACTAGTACAATGTGGTTTTGTACATTGCCTATGTCTAGAAGTAGTAGGTTTATCTTGGTTACTTTTTACTGTCTCCTAGCATGGGGGTTGGGCCTATAGGTACCACATGGTTGGGTGGCGTGCACCTTACACTATTTAGTTTTCTCTTCCTATTCGTGATGGCAAGATCTTCTAGTTCGAGGAGCTCGTGTGTTCTATGGATTTGTAATTTTCTTGTATTCATTGTAACAAAGGGACACTATGTATTTGTATTCCTTATTTGTAATCAAGGAGGATTCCTTATACTGTAATTGTAACATTATGTATGATCTATTCACTATTGGATTAAATTGTATATATCATTTTTAAGTGGTGTTGTATCGGTGGAAATATGTTCATTACATTTCCATGTTTAATTTATTATGCTATGGGTTAATGCTTTGATGTATGATGTTATCATGAGTTAATTTCATATGCTATGTTTTAGAATAATTTTGTAATTTGTGAAGTTCACATGTAGACGTGTTGTGTGGCCTAGAGGATGTATGTGTTAGAGTAGTTTACTTCACTCATATTTGTTACTCTTTTTAAGAAAAATATTAGTATTGCTTTCGCGGTGTTGCATCATCCTCTAGGTAATAGGACAGGGTTTTACATGAGGTATCTGAAAAGGCCTAAAAAAAAGTGAGACCAACAGTGGTGCACTAAGTCATGTTTTATTGGTGTGCTAAAGTGGCATAACTTGATTTGTCATTTTTCATACTTTATGGATAAAAAGTGTTTGCAATTGGATATTAAAGTGCTCCATTATGGGGCCCACTAAGGACTACTTATATCCCCACTATTGGACCCTGCTCTATTATGGGCCCCTCTCCCCTAATAATTCGCAACTTTGAATTCGAGTTTTGATGACTACCAATTTTTTAACTGCAGTTACCACTAGTATATATATTATTAGTTCATGCCAAGGAACTATAGGCACGACCAAAACTTAACTAGTTATTAGTAATTCTCTTTTTAACCAATGAGAGCTCAAGCATTTTTCCTATTTCATTTTTTTTTATCTATTATCAATGTATACATGCCAATTATATAACAAAACATATTTCAAAATTCAATTCTCTTCAATCTAATTGGTA
>VDFB02366676.1:0-23520 GCA_007258455.2 Sequoia sempervirens
TAGAAGAATTATAAGAGTGAACAATATAAATAAATAATTAAATTTATTTACATGTAGATGACTTTAGAAGATTAATTAAATAATTTATATTTAATTAATTAACAAGCTTGATTAACCATGACCATTTTTAGACGTATACAACCATCAATTTATTTTATGAGGTATTTATACCTAATATTTCTTCCATAGTAAATTATATGACTAATGGTGGTTTGCCTAGAATTTTGGAGGCATGTATTAATTTACCCACATATTTACAAATACTATTAAAGTTCACAATGTGTGCAGACCCATTTTCTAATACCATTATAAATCCATGCTAATACTAGGGCCATAATCACCTTGAAAATTATAATGTATGTGTTTTATTGAGGTCCAATTCACTCAACATTTATATGCACCATTTTATAATCACACAAGATACAACAAATTATTAATATACCATTTAAAAATTCCATATTTTTTTCCAAATATGGATTGATATAAATACAATTAAAACTTTGATTAATATTTTACATATTTTTTAGCTCAAAGCTCTTGATTTAGATCATAGGAAAGTTACAACTAAACGAATTAGCGGCTCATTGAAAACCTAAAGGTAAATGATCATTTCTTTATAGTGTTATAATATTATTTATCTCTTTACCATTTTTACTTCATTCTTATAGATGATATTGAGTAGGGAGGCATATAGGGCTTAGGGATATATATTCTATGATTCCTTCTTAAACAAAAAACATTTTTTACAAATCTTATTTCATGAGAGATATCAAGCAGTATTTTTTTCTAAAAGTAGTGAAGCGAGGTCATCAAAATGCATAAACATAATGTTGTACTTTGGCAATGTTTACGATCCATCATACGGAGCTACACAATCAAAACTTGTACCATATATTAACAAACAAGGAAATACCTCAGATGAAGATCATAATGAGTTAATTGAATTAGATGATAATGCCACAAATGATGTTCCAAGGGATACCTAGGGTAGTCAGAATAAGTTCATTGACTTGGATGATAATGCCACAAATGATGTTTTAGGGGATACCTAGGGTAGTCAGAGTGATTTCATTGTCTTGGATGACAATGCCATTGATGTTGTTCCAAGGGATACCTAGGGTACCAAGAATGATAATATAAATAAATCAACCTCAAAAAGTTATAAGATGTAGATCCTATAGGGAAGGAAAAAAAGATAAATAAAAATGGGGTGTGAGTGGGATATGACAAGGAATTTTTAGATTTATTGGGTGTCAAAGTACCCATTAATTGAACTAGTGGAGGATGAAAAAAAAGATGGACCTACAAAAAATTTCAAGTGTAATAGTTGTAGTTGTAAATATTGTAGAGATACAAAGTTGCAACTAAAACTTGACACTATAGAAAAAAATATTGGTAAAGTTCATGAAAAAAATCATAGATGAAAAGGAAAAATCAGTGATAAGATGGAAAACAAAGGTGGAGCTTGTTTCATCTAAAGGTTCAATGAAGCTTAATTTGAAAAGATGATGGGAGATACAAAAATGATAAAAACTATTCAGTTGAGTGTTGTTTTTCATTTTTTGACTAGAGGGTGTCCTATGACATGTACAACGTAGAATATAATAGTTTATTATCTTTTATGGGTCTTCCTAACTTTTCTAACACACATTTGTCAATAAATAATGGATAAGAATGGGCGAGTTGTCTTGCTGAGGTGGAAAAATAAGATTTACAAGAGAAAATAAAAGATTCAACATTTATTACATTATCTTTACATGAAGTTGCAATGGTAAATACTAATTCTTGGATATGTATGCAAGTGTATATTATAGATATAAAATTATGCCAACCTCATCTTCTCTTTGTTTATAAAATGAAGGAGAATGTAACATCACAAAATCTATTTGAGCTAGTTAAGAAATATTTGGATGAAATTGGAGGTTTGAATTATTGCATAATTACCAAAAAAGTTGGTGCATGTAGGGGTTGATGGAGTTTCAGTAATGCAAGGTCATAGGAGTAAAACTACAAACTACTTCTTCACCATACATGATTACCATTCATTGCATGACCCATAGAATGAATTTAGCATTTAAAATTTTGAGCAAGTTTTATACAATATCAAAAGTTGAAGATATAGTCTATGAGCCATAATTTTTTCAAATTATGATGCAATAGGGGAGGTCCTGCAATCTCACTAAACACAATTCTAATCAATAATCACAATTCCCAAATCACAAATTCATCAAAATCTCACTATCTCTTCAAATTCACTCTTTTCCCTTGTAGTACTAGGAAATCACTAAATTGGGTATCTTTCCACAATCAATCCCTTTCAAACCAAGACTAGATCCATTTCAGGGACCTATTACTGAGCCTTACAACATATCAAACAATCTCCTATAGTTGTTTTGTACCAAACTGCTCAAAATAGGAGTCTTTCACTTTCTAGGCCTCATATTAGGCCACTTTTACAAAGGGACCCCTCTCTAGACTTGACCAAACTCTACCAACTCTTTAGGAAGAAATTAACACATATCAAAACCCCAAATTCCTCAATTGGGTGCTCCAATACGGTCTACAAAACACCCAAAACCATAAACCCTCTTTTCTAGGATATTTCTTAGGGTTTTATTGGAAAACCTACTTCCAAAAGCTCTCAGACTCTGTCACCACTTTAGAAACCTTTGGTTCCATCCACACATGCTAAAAGTTCACAAAATAACCTCCTCTAATAGTCCTTTATTAGATTCATGACTGTAGCCACCAATTTCCCTCTAAATGTCAAAGAAACTACATAGGGCTTCATACCCAATACACTCCTCGACCTCCCCAGCTTTCTCAGACCTTGTACACATCCAAAATAGTTAGTATGTTCCCATCCCATCGAGACACATCTTCAACCATAGGTGGAATGGGCTTGTTACATTATAAGAACTTCAAAACCCTTAAAATAGGGCTACCCGACTGCAACAAGGAAATTGAAGAAAAATCACTACAAAAGCAATGTAAGGAATTCAAGATCAATGAAAAAGTGTGTTAACACATGTAGCTAACTGAAAAAAGAATAAAATTAATCAATACACCCTTGTATGGGCTTGCACAGTGCTGGAAAGGCTAACAAAAATAAAAAAATCTAGAAAAATCAGACTTCGAACTTGGTGTTTTTCATTCAAATCTTCAAAAAAACTGTCTACAACGATGGAATACAAGATATTTATCCTTTTTTTCCAAGCCAACTAACCTTCTAACTTCCCTTAATTTCCTTTTGAAAGCTTTAGACCATTGGTCTTCTTCTACAAGGCAATTTTTACATTTTTAGCAACTTTACAACTTTGTAAGCAACTTTTTCCATATTTTGCATTCCTTTCTGAAGACTTAAACTTCTAAACTCCTAGACACCTAATATTCATCAAAAAAAGACTAATTACACTTATAAATGGTCTTCAAGACCTTATTTAATGCCAAACATGCCAAAAACTAAAGCCTAGACAAAACCTTCATGAGTTGACAACTTTCAATCAATGGTGCTCCTGCACCATACACCCCAAGTTTGAAATTTTCCAAGTCTCTTGGAAAGATTAACTTGACTGGTCCTCCTTTGTACTCCCCATGCCTTTGATCTCCAGGTTTGTATTTATTGGGTCTACTTTGGTCTTGCTTCATACTACCCTTTTCATTTTTGTTCACATCTTCATTTGTTTCTTGCTGCATTCTGCCATACTGATGTGTGGGGTGTCTTTTACTTTCTCCTTTTGCAAATACTACATTATCACCTTACTTTACCCCTATACACTCACCTTCATCAATTTCCAACACTTCATTCTTCACTCTTTGTTTAGACCACTATCCAATGCTCTTTTCATCTACCTTCTTGTCATTGTCAACTGTATCTTTGCATTTACCAGTCACTACCATACCTACAACTATACCTTTCTCTGTCCCATCATCTTTAAAAACTTTGGTCCTATGTTCATCACAATTCACTGTCCTACCACTATCATCCATTGTCTTGTCAATACCATATTTCACTGTCTTCTTGTACTTATTGTTCCTTCACTTTCATTATCCCTTAACTATCCTCTTACCTTTTTTCTTGCCTTCTCAGCTTCAAAAACTTTTCCTATTATAGTTTCCAACTGTCCACTTACTCTTTTTACCACCACATGGCAACTCACTGTCTCTACAAGGATCTTACCACCTTTGTCTTGCCTTTCCAAAGGATTTTCACTCTTTCACTGTCCTATCTTAGTCTGAGTTACATTTCCATTTACCTTTTCCTTCCACACAAAAGCATTCTTTTTCCCATTTGACTGCCTGTTTTTTTCACTCATACTATCAACTCTGTCATGTCTTGTATTGGTTACCAAATCCATCCTCTTACCTTCATCAACACTCACATATTCCCTTTTTCCAATCATGATGATTTCACCCTGCTCTTTCTCCTCTTCATCCAATGGAGTTAAGACAAATTTTATACCATCCTTCTCAATTGTGTATGTGTTTTTCCTCTCATTGTATATGCCTAACCTATAAAACTACCAGACCCTTCCTAATAGCATATGGCAACAATTCATTGGCAAGATGTCGCAAACTACTTGATCCCTATACTATCCAATTTGGAAATTAATAGTAGCTTGCTCATTCACCACTATAGGTTGATGATCACTAATCCATGAGACTTTATAGGGATTTTCTCTAGGCATTCTTTCCAAATGCAACTTATCCACCATTTCACTAGATACAAAATTATCAAAGCACCCTGAATCAACTATTACTCTGCATTCCTTATTTTTGCATCTGCAAGCTATCCTAAATAAGGATCTTCTTTGGATTTGCTCTTTCTCCTTTGTGGACTTCAAAATTTGTCTTCTCATTATCAACATCTCACCAAATTTAGGAGTTGCATGTAGAGTGTTTGAATTTGAATTTTTTGCCTCCTCCTCTTGGACAATTTGTGCTCTTCTTTCATTCTTCTTATCTCCTCCACTTGAAGTTGATCCAATCTCCTTTGTACACTTGAAAAATGGGTGACCATACTTGCCACATTTATAATATCTACCTACAAACTCATTGTAATCTCTTCTTGGTATGAAACTTGTCCTTCCACCTCTCCATCCTCCTCTTGGTTTTGGTGCTTGTTCCTTGTTCTTTCTTGCACTATCTTGTTCTTTAGTGATTTTCCTTGTGCCTCTACCTCTATTCATGTTACCTCTTCCCCTTCCTTACCTTTCTTTTCTTCTTTTGATCCTATATTCTTCCCTTACTGCCATTTGGAAACATTCTTCTACTATCTTAGGAGGGTTCGAACTAATTTCATCTCTTATGTTCAAACTTAAGCCACTCAAATATATGGACACTCTTTCAATCTCATCTTCATGGTGACCTAAAATTATGCATAATCTATGGAATTCTTCAGTATAAGACATCACATCCATCTCCCTCTAATTTAATTCTTGCAATTTCATGAAAGTTTGAATAGCATAGTCTTCTAGTAAAATTTGAGCCTTAACTT
Source organism: Sequoia sempervirens (assembly GCA_007258455.2). Taxonomy (NCBI): domain Eukaryota; kingdom Viridiplantae; phylum Streptophyta; class Pinopsida; order Cupressales; family Cupressaceae; genus Sequoia; species Sequoia sempervirens. The sequence goes on from VDFB02366676.1 coordinate 5,498, forward strand.
TTGCTACCATCCTATCCCAAGAACATATTTTAGACTTACCTTTCTTGAATCTATCCTCTTGGAAAAAATTCCACCATGTGAGAGCTGGTCCTTTCAACTTTGTCTTTGCATACTTAACCTTCTTGTTGTTCTCAATGTCTTCAAATTCAAAAAAATTGTCTAAGGCATCAATCCAAGCCAAAACCTCTTCACTATCCATCTTACCTCTGTACATTGGCACATCAAATTTCACTTTTGGAGTGTTGTCACCCTTTAATACCTTCAAAATCTTCATCATTCTCCTTTAATTAGGATCTAAATCATCTTCATCATTCTGGACTGGAGGATTTCCTTCTTCTCCTTCATCTTCCTTATCACTCTTATCTTCATTCACCATTCCTCTTCTCTAGTTATTTTCCAAGGCTTCTATCTTGGATATGGTGGATTATTGTGACTCTCTATAGAGCCTATCCTTCTGTGATAAAATTTCTTTCAATTCTTTTATTTCCTTTTCCATTGCATTGGCCTTTGGAGGCATCTTTCCCAGCTTGTCTTTTCACCTTCCAAACTGCAACTTTCTTCTTCAAGGAACTACTTCCTTGCTATGATACCACTTTGATGAAATAGGGGATGTCCTAGAATCTCACTAAACACAATTACAATTATTAATCACAATTCCAAAATCATAAATTCATCAAAATCTCACCATCTCTTCAAATTCACTCCTTTCCCTTGTAGCACTAGGAAATCACTAAATCGGGTATCTTTCCACAATCACTCCCTTTCACACCAAGAATAGATCCATTTAAAGGACCCATTACTGAACCTTACAACATATCAAACAATCTCCTATAGTTTTTTTGTACCAAACTACTCAAAACATGAATTTTTCACTTTCTAGGCCTCAAATTAGGCCACTTTTACAAAGGGACCCCTCTCTAGACTTGACCAAACTCTACCAAATATTGGGGTAGAAATTATCACATATCAAAAACCCATATTCCTCAATTTTCACTCTAGTACGATCTACAAAACACCCAAAACCATAAACCCTCTTTTCTAGTCTCTTTCTTAGGGTTTTATTGGAAAACCTATTTCCACAAGCTCTTAGACTCTTCCACCACTTCAGAAACCTTGGATTCCATCCAAACATGCTCAAAAGTTCACAAAATATCCTCCTCTAACATTCCTTTATTAGATTCATGACTGTAGCCACCAATTTCCCTCTAAATGCCAATGAAACTACATAGGGCTTCATGCCCAATACACTCCTCGATCTCCCCAGCTTTCTCAGACCTTGTACACACCCAAAATAGTTATTATGTGCCCATCCAACTGAGATACATCTTCAATAGTAGGTGGAATGGGCTTGTTACATTATAAGAACTTCAAAACCCTTAAAACAGGGCTACCCGACTGCAACAATGAAATTGAAGAAAAATCACTACAAAAGCAATGTAAGACGTTCAAGATCAATGAAAAAATGTGTTAACACATGTCCCTAACTGAAACAAGAAGAAAATTAATCAATACACCCTTGTACGGGCTTGCACAGTGCTGGAAAGGCTAACAAAAATTAGAAATCTAGAAAAATCAGACTTGGAACTTGGTGTTTTTCATTCAAATCTTCAAAAAAACTCTCTACAACGATGGAATACAATATATTTATCATTTTTTTCCAATCCAAATGACCTTCTAACTTCCCTTAACTTCCTTTTGAAAGCTTTAGACCGTTGGTCTTCTTCTACAAGGCAATTTTTACATTTTTAGCAACTTTACAACTTTGTAAGCAACTTTTTCCATATTTTGCATTCTTTTTTGAAGACTTAAACTTCTAAACTCCTCGATGCCTAATATTCATAAAAAAAGAATAATTACACTTGTAAATGGTCTTCAAGACCTTATTTAATGCCAAACATGCCAAAAACTAAAGCCTAGACAAAAACTTCACGAGTTGACAACTTTCAATCAATGTTGCTCCTGCACCAAATTCCCAAATGGTTTATGGAACTTCAATATTTTATTAAGGGAATAACTACAAAAAGAAATCTTTTTAAGGATTTTGATACTAGATGGATCTCGTTGCATGGACTAACACAATGAGTTTTTCAAAATATCAATCCTTGATTGGAGCAATGTATGAAAATAGCCATACAGTAAACAACCTAACCTCTTATATAGGTTAAGTGACAAAAAAAATCTTAAATTTATTTGGTATTCTCCCACGCTAGAGGAAATGATTGTTCTTGTGAAAAAACCCAAGAAAAAACTATATATATTTCAAAATATAATAAACTATCCAAAATAGTATGCATGACCCTCGATAATCTATATCTATTAGAGCAATCATTTATAAGTCCAAAATTGATGACAAATTTGAAAAGTCCTATTAATTTTTTATAGTTTAATACAAGTAGGGAGTTATGTGTCTCTATACAAATATGAGATACCAATGCACTATTTTACCAGGGTTAGGTACACTATCAAAGAATTAATTATTACAAGGGAATATTTTGATAACATTGTTAATTCTATAAGTACTACTTTAAAGAGTATTACAAGATCTCTTTCCTCATAGATTAGAGATTGATTCCCTCATGATGAATGATTTGAAGCCATGTCCATTGTGTATCCTCAATATTTGGCCAACTATCAACCAACTAATTTTCATAACAATACAAAGACCTTGGTCAATCATTTTTCCTAAAGTTCAAAATTCAAAGGACAACAAATAGAAGGAATTATAAACAAATATAAGATTATAGAGTAATCATCTTATTTTTCAACATCAATGATGGAACAGTTAAAACTCATGGAGAGTCCCTTCCAAGATAGATCAATAACAAAGCTTTGGGAAACCCTAAGAGAAAAATATTAAGTGATTCGATATTGGAAAATTTTAAAATTGTTGATTTATGTCAAACCATGATGTGGAGGTTGGTGGAGGATGAGAGAATTTTCAATGCATTGGAGTTCTTGAAATCAAAGATAAGAAACAAACTAGACAAGGATTTGGAAATTACTTGAGGATATATACAACTAGGTATGATATCCAAAGTTTTCTTTTTGAAAGGGTACTTACAATCTAGAGGTCCATATATGAAAGAAGAGGATTGTGCAACACTTCAAACCATAGTGGCACAATGAATAACACATGTAGTGGTAGTGATGAATTGTAGTTAACTAGATGTATGTAGAGTGAAGAAAATGAAGACCAAAATCATGACAAAACTCAATCTCATGGTTAGAGTGAGGAGATGATTTGGAAAGTGGAATATATTTAGTAGTTACTAGGTATTTATACTGTATTTCATGAATCATATTTCAAACTCCAAATTGTCGATGATATTTTATATTTATCATCAAATCTTGATATGCATTTTTAATTTTTCTATTTAAGAATTAATAAATTAATGTACTGCTATTTTCCAATGTTCCATTTTAGAATCTAAATTTTAAACATTATTTTCAAATTTGATTTATTAAACATATTTTTCAATTTCCATTTATTAACTAACATATTATTAATAATTTTATATTATTATTGTGTGATATTGATACCGGCCTGGGTTCCACCCTGCTTGCCTGGTCTTTCTCGATGAGAGGCATAATTTTATCCTTTCACCTGAAGCCTCATTATTTGCCAAGCCTCTACCCTTCTCATTTCTAGGCTTATGTAAATTTTGCCTTTGATCTCTAATGTTTATCTCTCTTGTTTTGCAAAGGACAAAAGCACCATCACACCTTTGTGATATTAAGTTTACCTGCCAAAAATCTCAGTCTGGAGAGTTCACTATAGTAAGGACATGTCCATCCCAGAGACGAATCATGGAATAATAATAAACCTATGGTTTTTGTATTTAGGTCATATGTGGGCAATACCCTAGTTGTTGCAGGCTATGAAGTTACAATATTTATACTCTCTAGCAATTTCTTTTTGTGTTTTTTAGATTTCTTTATTTATTTTTAATCTCAACTTTGTAATAAAAACTTGGGACTACTGACACAATCAAATGCTTGAATGGTGAAGGAGTACTTTCAGTGTTGGGGGCATCTCTAATTATTTGAGGTTGAGGATTAGCCATTCTTGACCTACTCACACTAACAATTGGAGGCGTGCCTTATAGAAATGACTCCTTTGAGGTGGAAATGGAGGTAGTTGGCCTTGGAGCTATCATAATATTTTACTTCTTTAGAATTCCTTGATCACTGAGTTTATGTATATTATCTTCTAGTGTTAGCCTCTTGTGAGTATTTTGTTGTTGTAACACTTGTTGACCACTACTACTACCCATACCATTACTACAAATAATACTATATTTTCCACCATGTCCTTCACAAATTGAATGAGTATCTTGAAGATTTGAAAACCCTTGTAGTACTAGTCGTGAGTGTATCTGACTGTGACGATTCAAAGTTATAACAAATTGAGCTGAACCATTTGTTCTTGTATGCCCTTGGGCTCATTTATCAGCTCCAATTCCTCAAAAATACCAATTCTTCTAGGGTCTACCTATGTTACCATCCAAGAACTACCTTGTCCTTTGAACCCCAAACCACCACCTTCATAACCCAATTTCTCAACTAAGGCTAAGTATATGTTTTTTGGTGGTCTCACTCAGACCAGGTTTGTGTGCATAGTCTACACTAGGAGTGGGATCCAAGGTTTCCTTTCTTTATCATCATCAGATTAGTCATTAGTTGCTTTAGAGGGATGTTATATATTCCAAAAATTGATAAAATCTTCATCTTTTGAGATGTCTTCAAAAATTGTAGTTTTTGGATCACCTAAATTGTTCCTCATAGACCAAAAGACATTTATTTTTGTTTGTGTCCATTGTTCTTGTGTACAAGCTACTCTTAGAGACTTTGGTAATTTTTAAAAATAAATGGTCAAGTAGCTCTTTTATAAAAAAAATTGTACTTCCTAATTGACATCTATGTTTCGTGCGAACAACAATATTTGCTGGTGTCATTCTTCAAATGGCTATTTTCGAGCCCGTCCAAGGATTTTTTTTTCAATATTTCGCAGCAGTGGCCGACGACACAAATTCCATCAGTGCTCCATGGTCATGAAATTTGACGGAATGGGCACCGCGTGGTCATACTATTTGTTAGAGAACATCAAAAAGGAGACAAAGCTCAAACAGCTGATGTACCCAAGATAAAATTATGGATTAAACTGCGGTCAATTTTTAATCACGCCAGATCATATCTATGCATCCACTGCTGGGGATTGCGCTAAGAGAGAAAGAAGAATAATGGTGATTGAGAACAGAGGCGCAGGAAGCAAGAGGAAGAGTCAATTGTCAAAAGCCCATAAAAAATAAAATATAAATCAAATTCCAGCAAAGAAAACACCAAAGTATTTCTAAAAACAAAAATCAAAGATCAAAACAATTAATTAAAATGAAACAAAAACACCTAATGATAAAGGAAAAAATTAAAATAGATAAGAAACAAAAAACACATAAACAAATAAACCATTAAATTGAAGAAAATTAAGAACAAATAAAACAAATAAAGAGAATAAAGAAATAAAGAAATAAATGAATATATATATATATAAAGATAGTTTCAATTAAAGATATATAAAATAACCCATTATATATCTTTGATTGAAGAAACAAATAAACCAACAATACAAACAAAAAATACAAGATTAGAGCATAATCAAAGACTAAAAAAGCAAATAAGAAAGAAAAAGAAAAAAGAGAATTAAAAGATAAAAGGCTCTAGAAAAAATGATACAAAAGTATTCAGCAGTATAAAAAGGTACCTAATTGAAGAAGGATTGTCAAAAAGACTGCAATCAAGGAAGAAATAAATCAATCAAATAAAGAAAATAAACAAAATTAAGAAAAACATAAAGAATTTTAGTTCCTCAATTATATTTTTTCTTATCTAAATAAGGAAAAGAATTTCTTTAAACTACTCATTTTGAAACACTATTCATTGTATGTTCCATTGAAAACACTCTTAATTTTTCTTCAATTTATTCATAATGTGGTTTTGGTTTCTTTTTAATTCTATTTGCTCTGATCTGCCTTCGTTTTTTAGAACTTGAATGGGTATTTTATTCGTTGAATTTTGATTTATATTTCATTGTGATTGACCCTCAGTCCTTTTAATAAATCATGTTCTCTTATTGAAATTTACCATTTGTACATTTTATCTCTCTTTGGCATCATTTTTTGTTCTTAATTCTTGCCTTCATTTACTTTTTGTTTTGACTTAAACCAACTTTACTTTTTGTTTGAAATAAAAGTTACTATTGTTTCTTCCAATCAAAGATTATATAATGTGTCAGTTTGCCATGGTCTTGGACCTGAAAGTCTCCACTCTTCATGTATACCATTTTATTTTCTTTATTTCTTTATTCTCTTTATTTGTTTTATTTGTTTTTATTTTTTTTCAATTTAATGGTTTATTTGTTTATGCATTTTTTGTTTCTTATCTATTTTAATTTTTTCCTTTATCATTAGGTGTTTTTGTTTCATTTTAATTAATTGTTTTGATCTTTGATTTTTGTTTTTAGAAATACTTTTGTGTTTTCTTTGTTAGAATTTGATTTATATTTTTTATTTTATTTTTTATGGGCCTTTTTGACCAGTTGACCTCTTGCTCCCTCATGCTTCTCACCTTTTTATAATTCCAGTCTGCTACATTATTCTTTCTCTCTTCCTCTCTTGTGCTTGTTTTTCATCCTGATGATGGATTCTGGAGTATGATCCGAAACGTTGATTCAAAAAATTGACACAATTTATCCAAAAAAATTTCTCTTGAGAGAACATCATTTTTTAAAAATTTCATGAACCAAAGATATTTTTCTCTCTCAAATTGAAACACTCCACATGAAAAAGGTAAAGAAGGAAATATGTTCCTCTTTTTTTGATTGATAAAGTATAATTGATTTATATTGCCCATTTTTGTATATATATTACAATACAAAAACCCTCTTTGTCACATGTATTGGAATTTTGTAGGGCTCTACTCTTGATCCATAAAATCTTAGGACAATATATTCTTCAATGAAATACAAGTTAGCCAATTTAATTTATGATCCTAGTTAAATATAATCTCTACAATACTTAGGAAATCTAGACATTGGAGTATTTGTAATTTCTTGATACAATGGAGCTAAAAAGTAGTCTACAAAATGATTGTAGTTCCTTTGATTATCATGCATCCTTATCTTAGAGGTCCAATCATATAGTGAAACCAATATTTTCATCTCGCCATTCGTATAGGGTTGAATCTAAAGTTTTTGTCTTGAAACATTTCATCAAAATTCACTAGAAATAAATAACACAAGTAGGTTGTAAAACTACATGTCTTAGTGTTGGAATTGGAAGTGGAACCTCCTTCGAACATAAAAATATATTTATGCATGGAAAAAATATTTTTGCATGGATTCTGCAACATGCTCAAGAAATCTATATTTAACATATGGAGTAACATAATGGATAAATATACCATTTAAAAGAGGCTTGCACCCACTTCCCTATTACTATCCAATCCAAGGATAAATACTATCATGAAAATAGTATCCTGAACCCATGGTTTACAAATTTTAATTTGATAAGGAGGCTTATGATTCTCTTTGAATACCTTACCATACTTTTTTTTTAGCAAAGAAATTTTGGACATTTGAGTGGCTGCTTCATAATCACAAGCAAGTTTTTCTAGGTTAATGTGGACATTTCCAAAATCTTTGGTTGGAAACCCCAATAGTTTTCCAACTTATTTTATAGTAGTGAGTAACATTTCTTCATGGCTATCTTTTTAATAGTTATTTTTATTATTATCATAATTTTGGGGTGTAGACCATGATAAATTTTGGGCAAGGAAAAACCTCAGGAAACATCATGCATCCCAATCCAACCACCCATAGTGCAATGATACTAAAAATTGGTAATGTTTTACTTTTGTTAGTTTTCATTTGCATTCCAATCTTATTCTCACATGAAAATCTAAGTTTTTATTTAAGCCTACCATAAATTACATGATCATAAATATCATGGTATTCATCGGTGAAATTCAAGGTTTTAATTAGTTCAATGTAGTCTATTTTTTTCCTTTCCCAATCTCTGGTCTGATAGTGGTGGTAAAAATGTTTTTAAACCCTCAAACCTAAACCCCAAGATTAAAATAAATAAATTGAAGACTTATAATAATAGAGAAATCAATGGAATGTAGGATTTGTCTTTCACCTACTCAAATTTTGAAAAGATAAATAAAAAGACTTGCATGGATTGACTCTATTGCATCCCAGAATCTCCCTAGTGCACTACAATCTCCTTGACCCTCTCACTTCAAAATAATATTAGTTAGTAGTTGCAAGTTCAATTGCTTGTGTATAATAGTATGACTTAAATTCTTATTTTTCTTGTTATTCTTGAATAGAAAAGAAAATGAAATGTGTTACCTCCCGACTCCATAATTATTACATTACTATTGACACATTTGATTTTAACAGGGATTTTGATAAAATCTATGTTAAATTTTATAAGTTTTTTAAAAAGAAATAAGGCAAAAGTAGTAAGATACCACATAAAATCTTGTATTGAAAATTTTAAGCAAAGGAAAATCAAAATTTTGACCAAGTCCTTTTGGGAACCAAGAAGAGGATAGTTTTCATTTTTGCTTAACCCATGCCTAAGGAGAGAATCTAGGGTTTTAGGTAAAATGGCGTTGGAGGAGTCCAGGGAAACATTTAGAGATCAAATACATGTAAGGGCATGTTGCAGGCTGAGAAGAAGGCATGGGTATTGAGAGTTTGAAGGAATCTATTAGCTCTCCATGTTGTAGAGATCAAAAAAACATAGAGGGATGTTTCAAGGAGAAAGAATAGGTTCCATAAGTTGATTAAGTCTTATCCACATTACATCCACATGTGTTTTCATTTGTACTACCAAGTATCCTCTGCTAGCCTCACTCAAGGTCTTTTTAGAAGGGTTCCATATATTATAGACTTGTAGATGTTTTGGTGAGTAAGAGCTTCCCTTTTTGCACATGGTATTTCACCATTTTATATCTAGGTTGGATATATATGTCAAAGAAGAGTTTCCAAATATCATTAAATCTTCAAAATTTTGCACTTTCTGGTTAAAATTTTAAGATCTACCAAGTGTTGTGCCTTTCTCATGTTTGAGTATTCATAATTTTTTTGAGCTCTAGATGAGTGTTTGATGAGGATAATGTTTAAGAGAATCATGAAAATAATCTCATAAGAAGAAGTGACATAGGGGTAGTTTGAGCAAACCTCTCATAAGTGACAAAAGGATGTAGAGATGAAGTGTTTAAAGTAACTCATCATAGACAAGCCTCCCTAATGACAATGGAAGATTTCAAGAAGAAAGTATGATAGATAGTATAAGGAAATGAAACAAGTGGATAACAAGTGGATAACAAGTTTAAGGAAAGATGGCCTTCAATAGTGGTGCTCAATCCTATTAGGGTTTTCATATTTCCATCCTCATTGTAGCATACCATTATACCCATCACTAGGACTTTATATTGGCTAGAGTTTTCTATTGTCTTACTACTATTCTCCATTATTGCAATAACCTTATTAAAACTTTAGTAGTAAGAGTACTATATTTTCAATGCCAAAACCTTTGTGTTAGGTTATTAGGTGGCTTTTCATAATGTGTTATGAAGATTTTCATGAATATGGTTTTATATTACCACCTATTACTACCCTCTACCCTTCATTATTGTTGTGGTATGTTCTTAAAGTATTTTGGGCTTGGGTCTATTGTCATTTCATGGAGCATTGTGATCAAACCTCGAGAAAATAAAGGCTATTGTCCTGACTATCATTTATCATTCATGAAAGGCCTATTAATTGTTATTAATTGGTTTTTCATTCTTCATGGAAACTTTTCAAAGAAAAATAATCATGACTTCTTCATAGTAGACTACCATCTTATTTCCCTAGCATCATGTTCATTGTCACCTGTACTCATAAGCATGAAACCATAATTCATTATAAGGGTATTCAAATAGGATAATAGCTTGAATATAATCTTGATAGTCATACAAAAGGGAAAAAACAATGGTTTTAAAATTTTATGTCAAATTTCAAGTGTTAAGTGATGTTGACAATATGTTGAAAGGAGGACAATTTTAGACCTAATGTTGAAGAACAACAATGATAAAAAATTTAAAGGACAGTCCCTTCAAGAAAATGATAGAGTACATGATAGTGCAAAATTGATGAGAGAACAGTAAAACATGAAAAATCCATTAAAGTCATGAATTCTAGTTCAAGGATGTGATACCTAATGGACAATAGTAGAGGCAAGGATAGTTTGATATGATACTAGAAAGATCACATTAAGATTGGTCTTATTGGAAGGGTATCTACTCTAAGTAAATATGACAGAGAAGCAACCTCAAGAAAGATCAGTTTATTAGTTGCAAAAAGTGTTGTTTTTTTGGGAAGAGAATTGTAAATGTTTTAGATATCAAGTGACAATCACACACCTTATGAAAATCTAGGGAAATATTATAGGAAAAGAATAACCTCATGGACAGTCATTATAGATTGGATAGTCATATACAAATAGAAGCCATATAAGATGATAAACCCTATGAAACCATTATTATAGTATAACCGAAAAGGTGCAGTGAAAAGGATACTGTCATGAGTAATTAAATATTTCATTATGATAGTAAGGTGATAGTGAGAAGCATGATGAAGGTTACAAGGAGACTATAAGTATTCTGATCAAAGAAGGATGCATGAAACATTGCAAAGGCAATAGTCATACACATAAGAAAGCATTGAATAAAGTCCTTCCATAGGTCTATGTAGGCATATGATGAGCATAATGAAGGGCAAGGAAAAATGGAGCAAGCATCTGCAAGTCACCATCATATGCAAAGTCCATACAATGTTGTTCCTGATTATAATGACATAAAGATCTCTATACTACATTCTTACTTTCCAATGACAATACAAAGAGGTAGTCATACACATAAGAAAGCATTGCATAAAGTCCTTCTATAGGTCTATGTAGGCATATGATGAGCATAATGAAGGGCGAGGAAAAAGGGAGCAAGCATCTGCAAGTCACCATCATATGCAAAGTCCATACAATGTTGTTCCTGATTAGAATGACATAAAGATCTCTATACTGCATTCTTACTTTCCAATGACAATACAAAGAGGTAGGGTTTTGGAGATTGATGAGCATACAAGGGATAAGAGACAATGGTAGCCTATAGACCTAAACGATAGTGATAAAGCACTTTTGAGGAATAAATTATAGTCAATATCAACAAGAGACATGATTGTATAGTAATGCAACTAGTAGATGAAAACTCACAAAGTAAGGTCTTAAGGAAAAATTAAAAGCTTGAAGGAAAAAAAAGTGACAAGTAACAGTGGTACCATACACATGTGTGACAATAATAAAAGAGGAAAGTCATATGAATGAAATGATAATGTCAAGAGACAGTGAGATAAATCCTATGGGGATAGCCAAAAGATAGTTTTGAACTTTTAGAGGATAGTCCTATGGAGTACACCCTGTAGACCTAAAAAGATAGTCACAAACTTTGGAAAATGATAGATGAAAGAGAGAATAAAATGGTGTAGGCCCAAGATAAAAATAATAATTAATGAGTGGCCACTCAACACAAAACAATCAAACTAAACTATAGATGACAGTACACACGAGAAGATAGTGTGTCAACAAGGGCCTAAGGGCAGATTAAGAAATGATGATTTTTGAAGATTTTAAACCTGAAAACCTATTATGACAATGGCATGATAGGTGCAAGTAGTGTTAAGGCTTTGAATGTATAGCATAGGAATACTTATTCCATGATAATCCACAAAAGAGGAGCCATCAAAAGACACCAGGGCAAAAATTTCTATTATTTCCATGAAGGTGACAAGCTTAATATGATGAGCATACAAAAGGGAAGTTCAAAGTACCAAAACCTTAAGAGCTTACCTACCACCTAGAGGTGGAAAAATATCCATATTTACTAAATAGAATTGATTGATGATATGTATGACAATTATTTCACATTGGAAGGAAAGTAAAAAAATACAATGATAAGAGAACAATGGGCATATTAAGTGACACATTTATATAAGGATGATGGGAACATACGCCTACAAATGACAAAAGAAGAAGTCAATGCAAAGTTAAAATGGTAGAGGTAAATACAAATCACAGTATTGAAAGAAGAGGTGTGAGGATAAAATAAACCTTAATGAGTTGAATATGTGGCAAAAGTTTGTCCTAGAAGATCTCCCATGCCCCTAGGAGGTTTTAGCTATTTTAATGCTTTTGTCTCATTTCCTAAGAAAATGGAGAAGAAGATGATGATAGTTTGATGAATTGAAGGGTGTGGCAAGCATAATGAAAGTGTTTTTCTAGTTTGGTAGTATTTATGGACTTTAGGACATCATGCAAACATCTAGGAGGGGGAAATGGATAAGTTAAGGCCAAGAAGGTGATAAAGACAACAAGTAGAGCATAAGAAAGGGCAGTTTACAAGAATCTAGGAGAAGTTCAAACACTTTCCAAGGATCTAGGGGCATCATCACTAGTTGGAGCACATTTTAAGGAGCTTGAAGAGGTCAGCCAACCCACTTTGAAGAGGCCAATTCAAACTTGAACTTCTTGGGCATGCAAATTAGGTTACCCTATTTTTGAGCTTTGTAACTTAGTCAATTTTAGTTCATGTATGCTCTTCTATATTTTGGATGAGATATAGGACCCTTAGGCTACTTTTTTTAGTTAATTCTTTCTTATTTTTGTCTCTAGAAGAAAAATGCATAGCATTGTAACTCAAATTTTCTCAATCACAACACTGAGAAAAATACTTTGTAATACATTTCAAGCAAGAAGATACAAATTTCAAACTTATTTTGATGTAAGAAACTTTTTTATTCAATGAAATTATCAAATATGCCTTCTTTATATGTTTCTTTATGGTGTATATGAGCATATGATGCATATCTTATTGTGTTTCAATCATTAAACCTTCAAAATATGTGTTTATTAAACAACCATAGGTAGAAAATTATACTTTCATGTAGATTGTAAGTTGTGCAAAACATGTACACAACTGCTTGAGCTATGAAAAACTAGCATTTTCCTTCTAAACAATATGTTATAGATGTCCTCCTTGCAAAACACTTATCATAGGGTAGAAAATCAAGATTTGTGCAATAAAAACAAAGTTATTGAAGATTATGTGTCAAAGAATATGAAACATAGGTCATTTCAGTTTGGTGCATCACCTTCCTAGTTATTTCAAGTTCATTTTATGCTTTTTCCCTCATTCTTTTTCTCAATAATAGTAGTTGGTAGTTTAGTTTAGGTGATAATCCCTATTTGGAGGTTCTCTTCCACTATAGGTGATCCACAACTTGGAAAAGTTCTCATGTTTCACTAGTAGGCCAAGTTTTGCAACTTAGCAAGGGTGCACTTCTAAGTGACAAAAATTACAATTTTGTACTACCACTTCAAATGAAATTTAAGAATGGATTGCATGTTTGTGTTGGTATATGTAGCTTGATCACGCTTCAGATTAAGATTTTGGCCACTTTTCCCGATGCAGTTTCCCTCTAAATTAATTAACAGTGGAGTATAGGGTGGTGAAGTCCCTCTTGTAGGGTTAAGGGGGACCACCCCTCGGTGTGCCCCTAGTGGGGGTCTAGGGGAAATGACCCTAAAGAAAAATTCCCTATTATTTTAATAAAAAAAATTGATGGAAACTCGAATGTAAATTCAGTTAAAAATAGTTTGGAAACTGCTCAAAATTATTGATAGTTTTTTTTCTTCTTGCTACGAATTGGAATGGTCAGGGCATGGGAGTTGGAAAGTCGCGTGAAAATGTGTTACTCACAACAAGGAAACTTACAGATTAAGAAATGAATAGTCACACGTGGAAAAGGTGAGAATTCATGGTTTGGTGATGATAACATGAAGCAATGTGTGAGGAAATTTTGAGCACAATTTTGAAGTTGTATATGCAACATATTGTTGCAGGCTAATGTAATTATATTTTGCTAGAAGTTTAATAAAATAATGGATAAGTTGTTTTGTGGATGTAGCCCAAAAGGGTGAACCATGTTAATTTTTATTGTCTTTCACTTCTAATAATTTCATTCTTTGTTTTGTTATTAATTTTTGTGATTTGCAATTTTAATTGGTAATTTAATTTCTCTATTCTATCAAGAAATCCCAACAGTCTGCAACTTCAATTAATTTAACACATTTGGCAGGTAATGAAATATTTTGATCTAAAATAAAATATCAACTATTGATATTTGTAAATCTAATGGCTCTAGGGTGATTCCAAAGGTTTTATTTCACAAGTATAGCACTTTGGACATTTCATTTTAGAATTCAACAAAAACTATCCATCGAATGTTCATTAAACAATGAAATATTTTTATAGATTATTTCTAATTTTCTAAGGATATATTATTATTTCATATGAATATTTTCATAGTTATTTTATTGTTATATATCATATTTTACATTGTAATCACTTTTTCTACCTTTCTAGGAATCCATTGATATATTATTATGTCATACAAAACAAAAATACTTATTATAGTTATATTTATTATTATATATCATATTTTACATTATATATTTTTAATATAAATATATATATAATATATTTTAAATTTTTATAACAATATACAAAATCAATTGCTTTTTTTTAAATTTTTATTTTCTTGATTTTGTAAGATCAAATTTTAACCATTGATCTAAAAATATATAATGGTTCTCAATTGATCTTAGAGGCTTTACTAGGAACAAGTAGCTTTTGAGATCTAACCTCCAAAATTGAGTTATAATTGTCCATCATTTGTTCATTAGACGATGTAATTATTTTAGTGTACAATAAGAGATGCCAATTTATAATCCATCAACAATATTATATTTATCCCACTGTTGCCACTAATAAAATATGAAAAAGGAAAGTTGCAACCAAGGGGGTACACACATATTGACCAATGGAAGTGGAAAGAGACCACTATATTATATTAATATAATAAGTTTATAATTGAAAGGAAATTAGCAGTTACAAAACATAGTTATGTGATAACAAAAAATTCCTACTAAACTTGTTGGTTCCCCAAATTGCATTTCAATGGATTCTAAAGATTCACTAAATTTTATACTTAAAGACATTGAAGGATTGGTCAACGAATGAGAAATAGGATTTGTAATATTCTCCCCTACAATTTAGGATTTGTAGGACCAGGGTAGGTTCCCCTTCTTAACACTAAATGAAAATACATACAAAATTACCTCATAGTGTCTATTAGATATAAAACTCCATACATGCTAACAAGGTTTTGTGTATTTACATGTATAAATGGTTCATTCCTTATAATCTTTGAAGTCTTGGTATGAAGAAAGAAAATAATTAAGAATAAATTAATGGTTGCTTGATATTAATCATTATCAAATCATTTTTGGGGTTAGTATGATATGCAAAGACAAATTGGTGCCTACTAGGGGTCACAAAGTCACAATTCTATATAATATTTGTCCTAACACTTAAAATTTATGAGAGTCATTCTGTATAAATCAATATTATTGCCTTGTTTGGAAAATATGTCTCAACCTTGCAATTACATAAGGTACTATTGATAGGTCAATGTGTGGGGGGGGGGGTAACCCCTCGCATGCCCCAACGGGGGCTTGGGGGAAACACCCTCGAAAGCTAAATTTTTATATATATTTTATTATTATAAATTTGGACCATTCATCATTAGGTCTCATATTTGATGGTAGATATTTTTTGGCTTGTCTTTCCCTAGAAGGTAATCCTATTTTATGAGGGTGTTATATTATGACTATGTATTATGATGTATTTTTGGGGTTTGGTAGCGTCGTGTTGCCTTTGGATCTTTGGTTGGTGATTCTCCCGTGAGAAGCTTTTTGTGCAAGTATATTGTAATCTTTGTTATTTTTGAATAGTATATTGGGTGAATTTTTTAGAGTGTGGGGTTTTCTCGAAAGTTTTTTTGACGTAAATCGCTATGTTTGGTACCACATGAGTATTTATATTTATTTTTTGTTTGTAACTTTTGGCAAAATTTATAAAGTTTTGAATTATCCTCCTCTCAAGATTAGTGTAGGAAGTTGTTCCACTACCTTAGCTTCCTTACATGCCTTACAATAATTTGACCTACAAATGGCTGAATCTATATAATTATGCTCAACTATCCATCCATAGTACAAGAATTCTAACTATTCTTCATGAAATATGTTATACTATTCCTTCAATAGACATTAACATAAAATAATTTATAACTGCAAATGAGTAGTGAAGAATATCATAACCATTAATTGTAATATTCAAGGAAATTGTTTACATAAAATAATATAGATAATTATACAAACCAACATGTATTGATATATTTCACTAAAAATAACTATGCAATTACAACATATTTTCATAGATGCTATAATGATGCTTATCCTAATACAAGCTCTAAAATGACTCTTTGCATCCACGCCTTTTGAATCCTTTCACAAATAAATTAAATCTATTTTTAAGGTTGAGTAGAGTATACAAGCTCATGTATAAATGACACATGTCACTTTTACATTTGACACAACTGACTTTGGTGTAACATAATAGGTACAATGGCTTGTAAGTACATGGGGGATTTTTTGTATCTTGTTACAAAGGTGACAAAGCGTCAATTGTAGCTGAATTATTCCTTGACATCCAAAGTCAACAAACTAGGTTTTGTTGTTGTCGATAGTAGTGGAGTGTGGATATGAAGGTGATCGTATCCTAAGACCACGAGGCTTTCCAATCACACTTCAAAATTGTGACCATAGGAAATATAATTATCCTAGATTGTTGAATCTGAAAGTATGTGTGAATGAGGTTGACCAGTTGAAACGCCATTTGGACATCACAATAATTATTCTGAGAACTTGTAGGGATCCATTGACAAAACCTTGATACTAGCTGGAGGACATGGGAAAAATTTGAAGGGATAGTAAAAATGCTACTACCATCTTTGTGTAGGACCAAGCCACTAGGAAAGAACATTGTAACATTGAAATTCCATAACTCCTCTTTGAAGTCCATCATACTACCCATACCCACTGACATGAATAAGCAAACATCAAATTCCATTAGGATGGAGCTAAGAGGAGTCTCTCTCAAAATGGATCATGAGAAGTTGGTTGGTTTCCATGGAGAAATATTAAAATACTTCTACTCTCACACGCTTAGTGTTCAAGCACTTATTTCCTAAACCTCCTCATTCTTGTTCAAAACTCAACACACAGTCCAAGTGAACCAGATCAAATCCTTTCCAATTCCACCCATTCTAAGTTGAATTGATCTCTCTTTTCCTCTAAAATTACATAACTCAAGGTAGGAGAATTTAGAGTATCCCCAATAATACCACAACATCATTGTAATTATTCTCACAAAACACTTATCAAGACATTACTCTCAAAATAATAATATGGACTTAAGAATGGTTTCATGTGATCTCACAATCCTTGTTTATAGAATTTTTTAGGTTAACCTATCCCTCAACCAACCACTTAATCTTGGTTAGATACACATAATCATTATATATCCAAAATCCATGCCATTTGAATTCGTGCTAAGCCTTAAAATTGCTGAATGCATAAGACAACTAAGAGGGGGGGAAATGAATTGTAAAGTAAAGAATTAAAACCCTCATTAACAAACCTTATCATGCATTAGAAGAATGTAAACATGAGAAAAATTAATGCAAACACATCCAAACACATGAGGACACGATATTTATGTGGAAAACCCAAGGGAAAAACCATGGTCAGGATTAGCTCACAATATAAAGTAATTGCAACACTAAATACAATGGGATCACTTTTGAAGGGCTCACTGACCAAAATTAAAGAAGGGATCACTGCCATATTAGAAAGAAGAAGAAAGAATATTTTTACAATGAGAAATCCATCTTAGAGCAACATAAAGATCCACCATTGATTCTTCAGAACATTCACACTCTATAGAATGTAGACACCTTCTTC